>CM044120.1:469415-614761 GCA_024174645.1 Lemna minuta | reverse complement strand
ACCATTTATTCATACTTAAAATATACGTTTAATTGTCTCATTAAATACATGAATCGTCTTGTTTGCGTATATTTTTTCATAGTGTTTGTCCATTTTTATGCATATCATGTCACATTTTCATGTGAGTTTTTATTTTTACATGATTATGGTCTTAGGTTTAGATTAGTTATTTGATCTTACAAAAACAATTGAACACTTTAATTTAATTATTGAGTTTTAATGATTTCAAGACTTTGGTAGATTCTAGGAAAACATTAGGAGAATGAGAATTCACAATTTGCATATTTACTTTTTGATTAACTCTAATTTCAAAATCAAACTCAATCTAATATCATAATTTTCTCCCTATTTTTATTCTTTTGAGTTTATAAATGAGACAACAATCTGGGAAATTGAATTTCAAAGTTAATGCCAAAAATTTCATTGACAAAGGCCTTGTATTATGAAGGATATGATTTTTCTATGTTTTTCTTATTTAGATTTTTGTGTATTCTTTTTAGATTTATTTAAGGCTTAAATAAAAAAAATATTGGGGCCCATTAGGAGAGGCCTACATGGCAAAGTAGATGTGACAATGCTCGCGCACGTGGTGACATTCAAAAATGCCAAAGGGTTGTCGTGCATGTAAGTGGCGTCTGCATGGCGCCCAAATCAGGGAGTATTAGTTATTGTTACTATTATTATTATTATTATTATTATTATTATTATTATTATTATTACTCAATCGCAAAAATAATTTACTCATATTGATATCCCAAAAAATAACAAATATATTCCTTGTGGGACTAACTATGCTAAAAGGAATCATCAATCAAGTGAGTTTGGACTTGTTTTTACCTGTGATTTTATTATCACCAAGAGCCCAATTTTGGCATTGTCAACACCATCAATCACTTCTAAGTACATTTGGTAACTCAAGGGTTCAAATAGAACTAAGAGTAAATCACATCAAGTCCTACTCTCTATTGTTCTATTTCAAGACATAATCCTTATAATCTATCAAAACCAAAGACTTCATCAATTTGATATCTTCAATTCTATTCTCTCTGTGTACCCCTTTGAGCAAATTGTATGGACCAAACTCTAGGGTAGTCATCAAAGTTGTCATATTAAATGTTCCATTATGATTTGAGGGAATCTCCCACGCATGGTTTGACGAGTTTAGGTGGATTATGAATCTCAAGGATTTGTTTTTTACATGGTGGATCCGAGTCTGGTGATAGACTTCAAAGAGGCTTGTCATACTTGTATTTATATCAATTATCTTCGCGTTATTAATGATCCAATCGGGATTGGACAAACCAAGAATTATATTCAAATACTCATCAATGTTTGTAATTTTCGCAGATCTCATTAGTTATTAGGGATTGACATTTCTTATAAGCGCGAAATTTCTCAATTGCAATCATTGCAATTGTATTGGATCTTTAAGAAGAGACCTCTTTTATGGTATTTTTAATAAATTGAGAAGCTAATTGACAGAACGAATCAATGCAGTCGTTAATTACACACCGATTCGTGTCAATAATAAAGCCAAATTTACCAATTTAATGAGTTAATTACGAATTGAGGGGTATAATGGTAAATAAAGGTCGAATCCACGGAGAAAATAAGACATTTTCGAGAGATCTTTTGGAATTTGATCAAATCGGAAGATGAATTGGTGATAAAAATTAGGAAAAATGGTAGATTGAGAAAGATAACTCAAAGATCAATTCACAGAATCAAAAATCACTCGATTTGGATTAATATTCGTGGAGAAATCAAAGAGCGAAGGGTAGAGAAATTTCAAAAAATTAAATCACGAAATTACGAAATTAAGATTGAAATTAAACTAAATTACGATCCTAAATTACAAATTGATGATACATGACGAAAGATTAGAGGAAAAACATATATTCTAATTCGAGATAGCGATCGAAATGATCCAATTAATTCTTAGATTCAAGGCTTTTTATTCCGCGATTTTGAAAACAATCGTCGATGTTTAAGAGACGAATTCTCCTTAATCGATCGATGAAATCTCACTTTTAATAACTCCGTGGATGCGGAAATAATTGTAGAAGAGATTAGAAGCAAGAGATTCAAGGATAGAAGGGTGTAGATAGATCAATTTAGCAAAATAATTGAAGAATACATGAAAATGTTAAAGAACATCTCAATTTATAGTGATTTTGGGCGTAACCGTCCGATTGGGCTTTTCCTCTTCAATCAACGGCTCTGATTAATCACATTAATGTGAATCATTACCATTAAGTCCCGTCCGTTAGATCCCAGATGGACGCTCGAGATGAAGCCACGTCGATGCGCGTTATAAAACGCCTTAAAATGGTCATCGTTGGATCGCGATCGGACGCATCAGATGCGTTTTTCCACGATTTAATCAAAACTGTTATAACTCTCGCGATCAATAGTCGAGATTAAAATGATCCGGTGAACCCGATTTAACCACGTGTCCTATTGATTTAAGTGAAGATCAACGGTTGATAAAGATCACGTGCGATCGGACGCTCCTCACGATGCCACGTCGCCTCTTCATCGCGATCATTAATCGCGATTTAATCGGACGGCTCTGATCGCGCCACGTCACCTGCGCGCTTTAAATATTCTGAAAATTTGATTTTAAATTCGAAAAATTGATTTTTAATTCTAGAAAATCCTTAGAAATTCATAAAAAATTCACACAAATTCTGGAAAAATCCCTAAAAATGAAAAAATTCATAAATTTCAAAATATAACTCCAAATTAATCCAAATTTCTTTCATTAGATCAGAAATTTAATTATCTGTCATTTAAAAAGTCAAAATATTTAAATAACAATAGAATAAATTATTATTTCAAAAATACACTCATATCTTCTTAAAAAACAACACTTTTAGAAAAATAAGTGAGTATATATAAACATTTTCTCTTATTATTTATTATTAAAAACCTAATTATAATATCAAATTTAGATGAGAATAACCTATTCTAAAATATATTCTAAATTATGCACAATTATCCCTAATTTAGTGCATTTTAAGATTATAACTTAAAATTACATGAAAGGATAGAAATGCACTCAGAGTATGATAACATGCATACAAATGGAATGTTTTATGTCTTATTTTGCATTAATAATCATTTATTATCATGTTAAGATTGCATGTTATCACTAATCTATCTCACAGTCACTCATTCTTCATCGAATTTCATAAAAATATGAGTTTTTTTAAGGCCAAAACGGAAATTACATATCTAGGCAACTAATGTGCTAGACAACATCAAGCTAGTGGAATGCATTTGCATAACACGGTGTTAGAGAATGATTAAAGAGATATAATGCCTAAAGGACTTCATAGTATTTGAATAATTTTATCCACAAACTCATATTTCATTAGATCTCATGCTCGATAGGCTCTCAAAAATCAATATAAATATTAAACGCAGTGGAACACATTGAATCAAACATTCAAAACATAGAGGTGGAAAGAATTGATGATCTCATCCTCTAGAATAATTTTAAATCTATACTTACATAGTTTATTGAAAGAGTCATCGAAGTAGTTCAAGTGTCCAGCCTCTAGCAGTATCCACACGATTGCTATAAGATTAGAGTCTCTTCTTCAACACTCTTCACCAAGAGAGAAAGAGAACAAAGAGAAATTTTTTTAACAAGGTTTTCATGGACACCTCGAGTTGTGGTCATTATCTCTTTATTTATAGATACTAGGTATTTTAAGTTTGTATAAAAGTTCCTATAATTATATAGATATCAACTAACATCTATACACTTCATTTTATGTGACCCTCTAAGCATTGGGTTTTCTGGTCGATAAGCCTTTCAAAATTTTGATCAAAATTTTGAATATACTGAATCGGATATTCAAAACATTGAAGTACTAAGAACATGTGATCTTATCATTTAGTATGCACGAGAAAACATACTTATAAGGTTTCCTTGAAGGAGTTATTAAGATATTCAAGGGTCTAACCTCTAGTGATATCCACATGGTCTTTGGATGGTTAGATCTCTTCTTTAAAGTCTTCACCAATAGAGAAAAAGAAGAAATGAGATAATTCTCACAAAGCTTGCATGAGAACCTTGAGTTATGATCATTCTCCCCTACCAATAGAAATTTAGTACCTCAATTTTTCATAAAAATTCTTATAATTGTGTCTATATCCACCAACATCTATAGACCTCATGCGTGTGACCTTCTAAGTCCATATATCTTACTAGTTAATAACTCTATAGACCCAATAACAACTTATTAGTTAACTTTAATTAATTATCTATGTCATCATAATTAATTAATCAATGATCAATTTAACCCAATAGACAAGTTGAGTTGCCAGCCCATTGGGTGCCAAGCTACATACTGTAGTATATAAGAAATCCCTTATATAACCTTTCCACCATCAGTTACCACATATATATAATCCTTCATCCGCATAAGACTCATGACTGATTTAGGGTATGGTCAATTGTCAAACCCTAATAGATCACTCAAGTTAATATTAATGCATGTAGGAAATCATCGAGAACACCTTCTTTGATATTTTCACTACCTTGGCCAAGGATTTCATGGTATATCATTGCTTGAGTTAATCTCCTCAATTACCGAGGGTGGACAATCCTATCTTGACCACACAATGATCTTTGAAGACTTAATGTCGTATCCAATATATGAAGTTTTAGTCATAATCAAAACATGATTATTTATCCACAAAATATCTTTGGTGTCTTAAGTCAAAGGGCCATATCTTGGGTTCTAAGGTTTATAAAATTTATGAAATTTTGATAAAAATATCAAATGCAATGAAATAGATTGAGGGACCAAGAACAAATGATCTTACCATCTAGTATGAATGAGAAAATATACTTACATGGTTTCCTTAAAGGACTTCTTGAAGCTATTCAAGTGTTTAGCCTCTAACGGTATCCACACGGTCTCCGAATGGTTGGATCTCTTCTTCAAAGCTCCGAATGAGAGAATTCTCACAAGGCTTGCATGGGTACCTTGAGTTGTGGTCATTTCCCCTTATTTATAGACATTTGGTTTATAGATTTTTCATAAAAACCCTCATAATTATGTATATATCCGCCAACATCTATAGACCATATGTGTGTGACCCTCTAGGTTCATATACTTTACTAGTTAATAACTCTATAGACCAAATAACACATTATTGGTCAACCTTAATTAATTATCCACATCCACAAATAGATTAATTAAACAAATATCGATTTAACCTAATCGATAGGTTGATTTGCTAGTCTTTTTTTATAAGTTTTTGTCATTATCTTAGTATGATTTAGTCCGTAATTTCTCTGCCTCACAAAAAACTTAAGAATATTAAATGCAATGTGAGGTTGTTGTTTACAGTGATATGTGAAATAGCAGACTATTGTATCTACATCCAGAGAGGGGAAGACAAACCTAATTAATGAAATGAAATTGTAAATTGGAAATTCAATACATATTGAAACAAGAATTGAAATTAATTCAACGAAATTTGTTTATTTAATTCTTATGTGTTTCTTACTGAGGGAAAAATAGACTCTCCTGAAATCAAGAAGTAAGCCGAATGATATTCAGACGTAAACCTAAATTAAACTTCACGGATTAACTAAAAAGAATCTAAAAAAAAAGAAATATTACTAAGTAAGAAAATTTTTAACAATCAATTTTAAAAAAGAATCGGACTGAAGAGGTATTCAATTCAGAAAGTGAAAAAAAGAAAAAAAATGATGAAAGAAACAAACTAAAAAAAACATTATGTCGTATCTAAACCTAATCACGCAAACAGGAATGAGTGAATAGAAAACAAGAAATGAAGACTGTTTGAATGATGACAAACCAACAATCAGATCTTCTTCCCCGGTGTGTCCTCCAGGCCGATCTTCTTCGGGCGGGAAATCAAGAACGAGCTTTCCGAAACCGTTCCTCTTCCTCTTAATCCTTTCGAAATCGCGACGCTCCCCCCTTTTGCGAGTTTGTTAAGTCACTTGGTGCGCCTCGCTCCTACGCGCATCAATGTTGTACGCTTCGGTTGGTTGGCATCTTGTCTTCCTCCATCTGATTGGTGGAGGACGACTTGCGTGTCTTGGTGCTTGTACCCTACAGGTGAGCTAACCGCTAGCTGTGTACACATCGCCGTGTACACAACCCACTGTTCCTTCATGTGATTGGTTCATACCCGTCACGTACAATTCCTCTCCACAATGCTTCGAAGATCCATTAGTAACAATAGGCCCATTAAGGGTATTAATAAAATGAATTGAAATTAAAAGACCTTAATGAAGGTAATAATTATTGTGTAAGAAAAAGATTATTTCCTATATAGTAGATGCTATAAAGGTGATGAATTATCCTGTCCAACAATGGCTATTTAGGTAGTTATTTCTTAAAGTAATTATTCATGACATTTCTCATAATAGCCCTAATTATTTGTAACTAACTCAAGTGCAATGAAAAGTGTTTATTTCAAGCATAATATCATGATAACATGCAAAATAATTGTTGATTTAAGACAGTTAATGACCAAAATACGAATAAAATGTATGATTTAGAGTAAAATTTTACATGTTATCAATAACCATGACATCAATCAATCTGATTGACAGTTAGATATAATTAGCATTTAGGATTCATACAGATCAATTCAGTAGACTCTTTCTCCAAAGAGATCTCACTATCTATCCTAAGTGTCTCCACGCCAATGGCTATAGGATCACTCATAGTCATCATATGAGTTAGATTAGATAGTGATATTCTTTCTGGATAATTCGATGTCTTTCTCGAATATCTCACGAATTGGAATGTTTAGAACATATGTTTAAAGACTAGTGATCATTGTATTATGAGATCATCATAATTTTCTTAGTCATTGCATATGCTCATGGACTTCATTACAAACATCACACATGAATGATATTGAATAAATTTTATTTCAATGAACATAAACAAGATACATGAAAGTGTGATCAGCTTATAGGCCACATAATATCCATCACAATGCAGAATAGAGACTTGAATCCACAAGCCTTGATCTACAAGAAGGGTTAGAGTTTGAATCCATCGAACTAACCTCTTCAACCCTTGAATCTATGAGGAGGTATACTTGAATCCACAAGTATTGGAGCACTCTCAAATAGGGATAACACTTAGAGGGGGAGAAAGAAAAGCTCTAAAAAAAGATAACTTCAAATTGTGTCTTTAAGGGTTACAATGGGGGCCTAATATAGGCCTCATAAAGTGAAGGGTTGTCCAAGTGATGCGACGCTTAAAAAGATAACACAAACGTCATGAAAATACAACTCTAACAGCATGCCCGTGTCAGAGACAAAACTGACAAAAGAAAAAATAATGTTTCTAGGCCTTGTCAAGCCTCCATAGAGATATTCTAATAGATTTCTTCAACTATCAAAAATAGTTGGTGTCCCTGAGTGATCCTCTGCAGACATTGACAAGTCCTAGAAATTCTCTTTAAGCCTATTAAGCTTTAAATGGGCCTATGAAGTGGGCAGCCCTAGCTTCATCCAAAATAGGCTCTTAGCTCCATTCTAGGCTACATCAATAGGTAAAGTTGTCCACCCATTAGGTGCTAAGTTACACTGCGTACTCTAGGAGACATATAGTGTATAAGAACTCTCATAAAGAGCTTTCAATTTATTGGTTACCGTGTATGTATAATCAGTCGTCTACACGAGACTCATGAATAATTTAGGATATTGTCAACTATCAAACCCAATCTACCACTCAAGTTAGTAGTAATGCACAAAGGAAATCATTGAGAACCCCTTAAATATTTCTATTACCTTGGCTAAGGATATCATCGCATCCAATTCCCTGAGTCAATCTTCTCGGATACCGAGGGTTGATGATCTCATCTTAACTACATAATTATCTTCGAGGATTTTATGTCATATCCAATATATGACATTTTGAAAATCTTGTGATTAGGGATTCGTAAGTCACAATTAAGACGTGGTCTTACATCTATAGGATGTCTTTGGTGTCTCAAGTCAAAGGACTACATACACAACTGTGACATGAATCAACCCGATTGACCGTTGGGTATGATACTATTTAAGGATTGATACGGATCAATCTAGTGAACTCTTTCTATAAAGAGCATTCACTATCTATCCTTTGTGTCTCCACAATGAGGGTTACGGGATCGACCATATTCATAATATGATTTAGATCAAATAATATCATTCTTTATGGATAATTTAATATCGTTCTTGAATATCTCATGAATATGAATGCTTATGACATATGTTTAAAGATTAGTAATATTATATTATGATCTCATCATAATTTACTTAGTCATTGCATATGCTCATAGGCTTCATTGCAAATATCAAATAAGAATGATAATAACAAAATTTTATTTCAATAAATATAAATGAGTTTTATATATATATAAGTGTGATTCGCTTTTAGGCCATATAATAACCATCATGCATGATGAGCACGAGTGATCGATTCCAATTATTATAGCAATAATATTTCTAAGTGATAAATAATCACTAGTAAAGGTCTTGTCAAATGACTCATCAATCAAAATATTGAATACATTGCTTTTGTAGGGATGTTCATAATCTTTAGGCTTTCCAAGATGACAAGATTGACTGTATGGGAAAGACACAACATTTGACCAACTTTTATACAATTTTGGATTCATCCCTGAAACTTTTTATACGAGTGCTTCCAACATGGTCTTATTTTTTATACCATTATCTATTATTTCCACACATAGATGAAGACATGTAAATGAGTAACTATGTCATCAAATTACAATTACACAATTACTCACCAATATTAGGATATTCAAACTTGTTGATCTTCTAAAGATCACCTCAAAACCCCCAACCATTGGTGATCAACTCAGTGATCCATGATATATCAACAATAAATTTTCATTCATCTTGCGCCTAGTATCAAAGAAACTCTTTGGAAACTTTCTCATTAAGAAGGGTTTGTGATTAATAAGCAATAAAATTTCTCATGACATCCTTCATTCACCTGTCATTGTAGTGAAGTATAATTCGCCTTGACAAGACAAGAGCTTGAAGGAGTCAAGAATACTCCATTCATGGCTTCCAATTGGTTGAAGGCCCTTGACAACATAATATTTCATTTAGAGCCTCCAAAGATATTCGTGCTTGTTTGTGAGCTCCTTGCAAATAGTTAGTAATAATATAGATTATTGTCTTTGAAAGTCAAAAATCTCTTTGGTTAACTGGTGTTTTTGGAACTCTAACTTTTCGCATCATCAAACAATTTTAAAACAAGAAAATTATCTTTAAAAATGTCCAATGCACTTCATGTCCATATGAATTATTGAATAATAAAAGGGATGTGTATATAGTTTCTTGATGATTAACATATTAAGGTGTTCTACGAGCCATTCTCTATTTCCAAATGAAGAGAGAATTTTTTAAAGAAATAAAAATAAAAACCATCTCAAGAATTTGAGATAAAGAAATCAAACCTTTGAAAATCAATTTGTTAGACATTGAATAATGGATTAAATAAGAAGAAAATGTTCGTAGTTTCTCTCCTCAAACTATAAACTAGTTGTTTACTTGCTCTCCTCAAATTTAAAATTCAGAAAATTAATTTGTAATCAATTTTCAAATTTTTTGAAATGTATACACCAAATTTTACACAAAACATATTAAATGAGTTTTTGAGATCACCTGTTGTAAAAGAAGTTGATTTAATTACTTTATGAAATTAATACTGATTTTTAAATTAGGCTTGAAAGTGTTTTTAAAGACTGGATAAAAACTAAAATACAAAATTCAAATTCATCAATATAAGATTTATCTAGTAAGACATGACTTACATTTATTTACGTATGAATGAGCCTTGAAGATAAATATGATGCAGTTCACTAGTAAAAAAAAAATCTATTGATAAGCTATGAGAGATCATAGTCTAGTGAGCGAGTATATGAAAATAATATTATTAAATATAGTCAATTGAAGAAGTATAAAGGATCTCCATATAGCATATAGAGAACTAGAGATTATGAACATTTACGCATGCACATTTGATCGATACTCTCGAGGAAAATATATCTATATCTTCTTTCTATCGTTCCAATTTTATCGGATGTCCCCGAAGGAAC
Organism: Lemna minuta; assembly: GCA_024174645.1. Lineage (NCBI taxonomy): Eukaryota > Viridiplantae > Streptophyta > Magnoliopsida > Alismatales > Araceae > Lemna > Lemna minuta. The sequence goes on along the minus strand of CM044120.1, from coordinate 604,633 downwards.
ACTACATATCTATATAAATGATGCTATATAATTGCAACAATAAATATCTACTATTGATTGAAAATGTATATACATATGATAACCTATCTGATGCTAGAACGATATATGAAATCACGAAGAAGATTATAATTTCATGAGTGTCTGAACTGTCATGGAATTATAAAACATTGCATAAAAGATGCATATAAAATTACATAAAATGATCTCCATACGATTATAAACCTTATAATCATGTGCACGTAAGATTACATAAATGATGCATATCCAGATGCAACGATATATCAAATAATGAAGGGGATTCGATAAGGTTCATAACATGTACATAAGATCACATAAAATGATGAATATTTCTATGGCATGATGTATCAAACATGAAAGGGGATTCAATAAACTTTATAATTTCATGAGTGTAGGAGCTCTCTTTGGATATGTACATATGATTACATGGATGATGCGTATACATATTCAACAATATATCAAATAATGAAGAGGATTTGACAAACTTTTTAATGTCATACAAGTGATGGAAATATTATCACATATATGGGCACATAAGATGATGCATATAATGATGCCATGATATATCAAACCATGCAAGGGCATGCAATAAACTTGATAATGTCAAACACATTTTTTTAAACCCTCAAAACATTTAATTTTACCTTTTTAGCCAACACGACAAGGACATCCAACTGCCAGCTGGGGACCACAGGAAGGTGGTTCGAACTGAGCCTAGATCTCTCTCTCGCCCTCTGCGCAACGGTGGGAGGCGATTTCCAGATCCCTACGACACCCGCCGTCCGGTCTCTAGGTGAATGGATCTCTTGTAACTTCGTCCTTTAAGAATTGCGCGTTTCTGATCCTTGCCGTTGATATCTCTTTCGGATGTTTTGTTTTTCAAATGGTCAGCATTTTCAAATATAGAGTCCGTAGTGATTCGATTTTCTCACGACTGCGGAAATGATGCATTTTCTCCGAACTAATGGTTAAATGGAGAGCTGCATCAGAATCATTTTCCGGCGAATTCCGAATGGGCGGAGTGAAATTTCTGCGGATATTTTTTTATTGTGTAGAGGACTATAGTGCAGGGTTACTTCATTTGTCTCTACTGTATGCTTGTAATACGCGAAATGCTTAATTTCGAAGCTCATTGAGAGTCTAAAATAGAATTGGGTTGACGTCTGACCTCGTTTTTCTATTTTCCACACGATTGATCTATCAGTTTTTAGATCCTCTGTGTGATTTCGTCGTGATTCAAATTATAAGAAAGCCGGAAAATAGACACACATAGGTGCATATATGCGCCTCCTGCCCCAAATTGCAGGCTGTAGACTATCTGGATTTTAATCCCATGAAAACCAGCTCACCCGTCATTTAGTTATCTCAGATTTTCGACCTGGCCCTTTGAAAAATCCTTGCAAATGCTCTGAAATTGAAAAATTCTCCTGTAAAAGTCCCCGTAATAACATGGATCTTGAAACTCTCCTATAAAGACAATATTTCATCATTCTTTAACTATTGTCATCTTGGCAGGTCTGTGTACAACCTTCTTGTGGTATCATGACGTCACTTGGTTATTTTGCCTCTACATCAAGGGATGAAGATGTCGAGAATAGTCAAGGCATAAGTGCCTTAGTATCAGATTTTCCATATGATCAGTGGGTTACACTTCCTGCCAGTGGTTGGCGACTGCCATCCCGCTACAAGGTTCTTCATGGGTGTTTCTAAATTTTTATATTCATGCTGGTTCAAATTTTCATCTATGATCCTTTTTTTTCCTGATCTCAACTTGTCCTCGTCGTTTCTCAAGAGAAGTGCTGTATTGTATCTCATTACACACATATCCATAATGATACGCTTCTGTTATTTCTTATGTCGCAGCATGCAGCCGAAGTGGTGGATGGAAAGCTCTATATCATGGGAGGAAGCCGTAATGGTCGATACCTGATCCGACATTCAGGTTGATGATTGGTGATTTGAAAAATCAAAAAGCATACCTTTTTATTTTTAGCATACCTTTTTATTTCGATCATTTATTTACATTTTTTTATGAAGCATACCTTTATTTACATTATGAAGATCATTGAACAGGTTTTTGACCTTTCGACTTTAACTAGTCGACGATTAAACCACGTGGAGATTCAGCTGGTGGACCCAAAGAAGGAATACCTGCACATTCTGGGCATAAGATGGCAAGTTTCATGAGCATAAATCCTGAAATATTCTTATATGATTTCCTTAAAACTCATCAGGAGCCTTGTTCTTGTTCTTCTACAGATACACTGGGAAAATAAGCTTCTTATCATCGGTGGACATTCAAAGGACGATTCTGACACAATGAAAGGTTTCCATTGAAAATTAATTTGATACTTTCATCTTCTGTTCCTCGGGAGGCACTGGCTAAATTTAGGATGTTTAGTATTTATTTCTTAAAAGCATCCTTGTAGACATAAGTATCTCACGTCTTTGTCCTGTATTCCATTAATTTCTTCTCTATTTCTGTCTTATTCACAGTTTGGTCTGTTGATTTGGGGACACAGAGCTTTGGCATTATTGAGATGCATGGAAAAATCCCAGTAAGATCACATCATGTTTGGAGAAAACTTATAGGGATTTCAATCGCCTAGTCTATACATTGAGATAAATCATTTCAAATGTAATGGTTTGTTTATCTAGTAAAAACAGAACTGAATTTAATGCTTTGTTTCTTCTCAGAGTGCCCGAGGAGGTCATTCGGTGACCTTAGTAGGATCTAAATTGATAATATTCGGAGGTGAAGATAGACAGAAGAACCTACTGGGCGACCTTCATGTTCTTGATTTAGAGACAATGACTTGGGGATGCACTTCAAGTCAAGTGAGGATGCTGACTTTTCTTCCTGGGACTCCAGAATCAGTTTTTCTGAAACAAATTGTTCCTGCTTCAGATTTATAGGCGAAATTCTCCAGCTCCAAGATTCGATCACGCAGCTGCAGTCCATGCTGACCATTATCTCATGATCTTTGGCGGCTCTTCGCATTCCACCTGTTTCAATGATCTTCATGTTCTTGATTTACAGACGGTGGGTATCCTTTTGTTCTTTATTGTCCAAGAATTTACAAAATTGTTCTTCTTGAGGTTCAGAAAATTAACCACAAAAGCTGGTGCCATAATTTATGTGGTAGATGGAGTGGACTGAACCACAATGCCGGGGCGAGGTTGTGAGTCCCAGGGCAGGTCACGCTGGAGCTCTGGTGGAAGGGACATGGTATATCGTTGGCGGTGGAGATAATAAAACTGGTATCTTAAGAAAAATATGAAAAATTTATTTAAAATCATTATTTTAGGGGCAATAATTACTGATGATTCTCTCATAGGCGCCCAAGAAACGATGAAATTAAACCTGGCCAGTCTCGTGTGGTCCATACCAACAAGCGTGAAGGAACGTGATCCACTCGCCAGCGAGGTGCCTTCTTCTTTTCCGAGCTATATCTGAAAGATTTTCTGAAAATTGCGTTTTAAAAAAAAAGATATGATCTGAAAATATTTTTTTACCATTAATTTGTTTCCAGGGGTCAGTGTTTGCTCCATGACAGTTGATGGGGTCAAACTGCTGGTCGCCTTCGGCGGTTACAATGGGAAATACCACAATGAGGTGAACAATGAATAACACCTCTAATTCCCAGTTCAGACAGCAAATTTTCCTAACAATGTAACCACGAAAGTCAACGCTGATTGGGAATCTTGACAGGTGTTTGTCTTAAAATGCAAAGTCAGCTCTTCAAAGCAGCCGCGGATTGTCCAGTCTCCAGCGGCCGCTGCGGCGGGGCTTCAGTCTCTGCAGCCTATGCTTTGGCCAGTGCTGCCGAGACGAGCAAGTCTGAAAATTTCGTTGACCCTGCTATTGAGATCGACCAAATGATTGAATCTATCACTGCGGAGAAGAAAGTCATTGAAACCAAGCTCCTGGATCTGAGAGCAGAGAATCTACAGCTAAAGGGGCACCTCGAAGAGACAGGCAACTTGCATAGTGAGCTCTCAACGGTAAAAATGTGTTCTTTCTGAGAGAGAACGTGGGTGTGCGAAAACAATTTTTCTCACTTTTTCCGTCCGATGAAGGAGCTTCGATCCGTCCAAGAGCAGCTGCACTCTGAAAGATCAAGATGTTCGACACTGGAGGTCTCTTTTACATCTCTCACATCATCACCTACATATCCAGGCCGGGCATTTTTAAAATCAAAATACGGTTCTTCTCTGTGTAAATCTTTCTGGCAGATCCAAATCGAAGAGATGCAGAGGAGACTAGGAATCCTCCCCTCAGTGGAGCTGGAGCTTGAAGCCCTTCGACGGGAGAAGCCCACGTGGCAACCCGTCGACCCAGACCCCAACTTCCAGAAGCAGAGCTCCGGGGGCCTCTGGCAATGGGTCAGCGGAAGTTCTTAAAAACCGGGTAAATCTTCTTCCCTCCAGCTGTACAACTACAATTCCTTCCTGTGCAAACATAGGACAGTTCCAAAGGATCACATCCATTCTTCCGTTTTGAAAAACTACTCTCCCTACGCTCCCTCTCTACCCTCCGTTTTGCTTAAAAACCGTATAAAAATGGCGTGGATGAGAGGGCCAGAAATCTCATCTTCTGCCCGCCCGCGCCATGGCGCTGCGTCTGCTGCTCTTCCGCCTCGCCGCGCTGCTACTCTGTGCGCCCGCCGCACGCGCCCTTCGCCCCCGCCGTGCCCATTTCCACGGAAAGTTCCGTGCCGGCGCCTGGAGCTCTGCTCACGCCACTTTCTACGGCGGCAGCGACGGCAGCGACACCAGAGGTATCTATGTCGAACCCCGGGAGGGACCATTTCACTATCTGCATCGATATTTAATGGCATGGCTTGATTGCAGCCGGCGCGTGCGGGTACGAGGACACGGTGAGCCAGGGCTACGGTCTTTCACGACGGCGGCCTTGAGCTCGGCACTATTCGCGGACGGGCTCCACATGCGGCGCGTGCTACGAGATCAAGTGCGCGAACGACGCGCAGTGGTGCAAGCCGGGAACCCCTCCCGTGTTCGTCAGCGGCACCAACAACTGCCGCCCAACTACGCTCTCGCCGGCGACAACGGCGGGTGGCGCAACCCGCCGCGCACTCACTTCGATCTTTCCCAGCCCGCGTTCCTCCAGATCGCGGAGTACCAAGCTGGGATCGTGCCGTGGCATACCGTCGCGTGCCGTGCAGGAAGCAGGGCGGGAGTCGGTTTCACTATCAGCAGGAACCCCTACTTCTACCTTGTTCTCGTGTGGAACGTGGCGGGGGCGGGTGGCGTGCGCGGGTGCAGGTCAAGGGGGACCGACTCGCGTGGACCGCCGCGAGGCCGGAACTGGGGGCAGCTCTGGCAGACGGGCGCGCACCTTCTCGGGGAGTCGTTGACTTTCCGGGTCACCACGAGCGACGGGCGCCGCAGCACCTCTTGGCACGTGACGCCTCGCGACTGGCAGCTCGGTCAGACATTCGAGGGCAAGAATTTCCGTGTCTGATCTCCTTGGAGACAGTTGAAACCCAAATCTATGAAGTCAACGGGTAGTGGTTCATGAATATCAAGTAAACGGGTAAGGAGGTCAACGCTAAAATAGAGGGATAGAACGTGAGGGGATTCGCATGGCCCATTAGGGAGCCAGATAAGCCCATTACGGAAAAATGGGAAGGTGGAGAGGATATACCGGGTTAGATTCTGACTTTCAGATCTTGAGGACGACGTTGCGCCGTAGTGGGCCCAAGGCCCACGTTGTGCCGCCACGCAAAGCCCCAAACAATCGGAGCTCGTGGAAATCTTTTTCGTTTTTGAGAATAATTTTTAATTAAATCGGGAAAAATCCAAAAGCGGGTCCCACATGAAGTCGGTAGTCCCTCCAAGCAAACGCGAACTTTGTCGCTTCCTTCCACGTGGCGCTCCTATTAGCCGTCGGTCCCAATCATCTAGCCATCTTCGCTTCCGCCTTCTCCGACTCTCTCTCTCTCTCTCTCTGAGCTGCTATGGCGTCGTCCAAGCTCTACGCATCAAAGGCGGAGCTCGAAGTGCTCACTCGGAGATCGGCGAGCATCTCCCGCGCGCAGACTATCCGGCGGCGGACTCTGACAGTTCGCTGCTCCGTCGCTCCCAAGTATAATTATTAGTCTTATCTTGTTCCCGAGTTAGTTATTTGCTACTGAATTTGAGCGTACTGCGTACTTTGATAAATGACAGTCAAGTGCAGTCATCCGCCGTCCAGACCGTTGTCGCCGATGCTCCAAAGAAGACGGAATGTTTCGGTGTTTTCTGCACGACTTATGATCTCAAAGCGGTACGTGTGAATTCTCTTTTATTTCATTGGTGCTCAGCTGTTAGTTTTTCCTCAAATTAGAGAAAACATCTTTCTAACGCCGTAATCTATGATTCGGTGTCATCATTTATTCGGGCTTTTTGTGGTTTTATCCTTTTCAAAGGAGAAGATGTTTGTAAAACCTTAGTTTTTCAAGTTATTTTATTCGCGAAACCTTAGATTTCTTCTTTAATCGTTTTTATGTGTTTTTCAGGAAGAAGAAACCAAATCGTGGAAAAAATTAATCAGTATTGCAGTTTCAGGCGCCGCTGGAATGATATCCAACCACCTACTTTTCAAGGTATTGGTATTTATGTAATTTGATGCAAGTTTACTCGCTTTCATATTTTATTCATGATTTCATATCGTTTGAAACGTTGAAATTTGGAGAACAAATGATGAGCACTTAATGAACAAACGTTAATTTCAACGTACTAACTGTTCTCTGATTCTGGAGTTCTTTGATTTATCAGATAGGGCAAAGTATTTGAAAATCTGAAATTGAAGATGTATCTTTGAATCCTTGTCTTTCAGATTGCGTCTGGTGAAGTCTTTGGACTAGATCAGCCAGTTGCCTTGAGACTACTGGGTTCTGAGAGATCAATTCAAGCTCTTGAAGGTAAGATGTTTGTCTTATTAAATGAAATTCAATCATTTTATCCTGTGGCAAACATAGACTAGATTTCTTGGCAGTCAGAGAATGCAGTCATGGTATTGAAACATAAAAAACTAAAATAATCAAACATGATCTGGGCTACTCTTTTTCAAGGGGAGTCAAGCCAGTTGTGTTGATTTTTAAATCCTGAGATTCATGAATAATTGAACTGCTAACCTAGAAAGAAATAAAAACTTATATTTGTTTTCATTTTTTTATATTGGTTTCATACTGTGGAACTCTCTTTTCAAATAGGAAACAAACAAAACTCTTGTTTATCTTTTTTCTCTTAAATGAACCTACCCTATGTTTTATTTACATGTTACCCTGCTGGGACCTCGAGGTCCAAACTCATTGGCACTGATAGAAAGTAATGAGTTAATGTGGCCCAAGCCTTACAGCTAATGCAGGCAGCGAGAGTCTAAGGCCCCAATTTTCTTACAATCCCCAAAAAGTTGCCTCTTATGGTTAATAATTGGGAAGTAGGGGTTATTTCTTAGATGGGGAGTCTGATTCAAAGCATCTAAACTGGTTCTTTTTGCTCAGAAGAACTGCTGCTTTGTTCCTAAATAACTTCTAGAACCATGAGTAAAAACCAGTATGGCAATGACAGAACCTCTGCAAAACTCGTTTTTTCTTCTTCTTCCTTGATTGTTGTGGATTTCTGGTCGATGAATTCTCAACATCATATCAAGCATATTTAATGAGACTGGCTAACTACTAAAATGTCAAGTTGGATCTCTTTCATACCCCGTGCCAATTTTAACATCCAGAACAATTTTTGGACTAAAATAAGAAGTGCTAACTTAGTCTGTCATTGTTTATTTCATGCATCAAATTTGTCTGATTTTTACTTTGTGTAATGTTGACTATAAAATAATATTCTCAGGGGTGGCCATGGAGTTGGAGGATTCTTTATACCCTTTACTGAGGGAAGTTAGCATTGGAATCGATCCTTATGAAGTTTTCCAAGATGCAGAGTGGGCCCTTCTTATTGGAGCCAAACCTCGAGGACCTGGTATGGAGCGCGCTGCACTATTAGACATAAATGGTCAGATCTTTGCTGAACAGGTAGTTATTCATTCATATAACTTCCACTGTCTATCTCCTTGATATAGTATTTGCTATTTTATTAACAATTAATTTAATCTCAAGGGTAAAGCTTTGAATGCTGTTGCATCACGCAATGTCAAAGTGATCATCGTTGGGAATCCCTGCAATACAAAGTGAGAACCACTTCCTATTATGAGAACTTATCTGTGGGCTCCTAGTGCAAAATTTTTAAGGGTATAAAGAATACAAAATTTTTCTTTTTTTCTCCTAGTGCACTTATTTGCCTGAAGAACGCGCCAAATATTCCCCGAAAAAACTTCCATGCTCTGACAAGGTTGGATGAAAACCGGGCAAAAATGCCAGGCGAGTCTTCTGCTGTTTTAATTGGATTAGAAACTCCATTGAGATGAATATCCTTGATCCTTATGGTATCTTGATTCTTGCAGCTAGCCCTCAAGGCCGGAGTGTTTTTATGATAAGGTTTCAAACATGACTATATGGGAAACCATTCAACCACCCAGGTTATTTAAATTCTGTCTCAGGGGGTGATCAGAGTGGATCTTCATTTATTGCTCTGGCCTAGGAATATTTATTCTAATTACTACTTTTGGATGAAAGAGCAGGTTCCTGATTTCCTGAATGCCAAGATCGACGGCCGGCCTGTAAAGGAGATCATTACAGACATCAAATGGTTGGAGGAGGAGTTCACTGAGCGGGTCAGAAGGTACACTTATATATATAAATGTAGGGGGAGAGAGAGATTAATGGCCTGCTAATCTTGTTCACTCAATTAAATTTTCAGCGGGGTGGAGTCCTCATTCAAAAAGTGGGGGAGGTCATCGGCTGCCTCGACTGCTGTCTCCATCGTCGATGCCATTAGGTCCCTTGTCACTCCCACTCCAGAGGGAGACTGGTTCTCCTCAGGGGTATGTTGAATCGAGGAAATTTGCTCTTTTTGCCACATAATTAAGCTCCATTGTTATCATCATCATCATCTTCATCACATCCCTCTCACTGTAGCTGGAAACTGGCATTTCTCAGATTATGCTAACTTAAAGAAATGCCCATGTCTAAGGACATTCCCATTGCCACAAATTTCTCATCATCTTCATCATCATAATGATTATCAGCATGTTTGTTGGCATCCTCATTAGTCATAGTCTTTTCCACCATCATCATTGTCATCTGTGTCATCATCTTCATCATTGTCCTCATTGTTGTCGTTGTCATCATTACTTATGATCTTCATCATGATGGTCATCGTCATCATTGTCATCGCCATTTGCATCATGACCAACATCATTATCATTTTATAGGTGTACACAAATGGGAACCCATATGGAATCGCTGAGGACATCGTATTCAGCATGCCATGCCGATCGAAGGTCTGTCTTTTTCTTTGACTCTCATTTTTATCTCTCCAGTTATTCATTCTCTCTTTTAATCCCTCCTCTCCTGTGCTCAGGGAGACGGTGACTACCAGCTGGCCAAAGACATCCAGATTGACAATTTCCTCAGAGATCGTCTGAACAAGGTATCATCCTCCCTCGTCCCTGAGATGCACTTCAAATTACTCAATCCTAACTCATCCCTTCTGTCAAACCCTGCAGACTGAGGCTGAGCTTCTTGCAGAGAAGAGATGTGTTGGCCACCTTACTGGGGAGGTGAGAAGCTCCTCCAACTTTGGAAAATCAATCTTATGAATGATTTTATTTTAAATTAAAATGTTGGTTTCCAGGGCATTCCCTTCTGCGATCTTCCAGAGGATACGATGCTTCCAGGAGAGCAGTGATGGTAAGGATTGGACGAGATGACATCATAATTCAATTAATGGATGCCGCGGAAATGGGCTTGTTATACATGATTGTTGGTGCCAAGCAATGAGCAGGCACAAAATTGTTTTACAGTTTCCCCCTTCATGTTGGGAGAATGGTGGTCATGACTGGTCTAGACTTTCTGGATCAGCTTCTAATCGAGTATATTGGGCTCCATTGGGTTGATTCCATTGGGTTACAGGGGATCTGGTATCACAACACTTTCATTTTCCTCGTTTGGTTTTCTGAAAGAGAAGGAAGACTGTCACCGTGGTGTTGCCAACCTCGGCGCTACATGAATAACTGACTCTATCTGCTTCATGGCACTCGACCATGGCCGTCATGCCAAGTTGCGGCGTCGGGTGGAACTCTTAGCAGAGCTGTAGGGACACACACATGACATGCTTGAATGGAATTAGGGTTCCACAAAGACCGACTGATCTTTGGTCGACCGGACCGGACCGAGACCTTCTGTCCATGAAAATGGGCCTTTGACGGTCCCGGTCACCATTCGGTCCGGTCCGACTAACATATTCGGTCCTGGACCCATAAAAACGGCATTTACTTCTCTTCTCTCTCATTTTGCATTTTTGCTCTTCTTCTTGATTAGCCTAAATCGTGGCCCACGCCTTCTCTTCCACTGCCTTCGCTACCGGTTCGTGGGAAGGTCTTCTCATTTCGCATTTAGGTCTTCTCTTCTTCTCCAATCGAGCATTGCGTGGACAACGGAGCAGGCATGGAGGGACGTTCTCCAATCGGTTAGTTCTCCTCTCCTCCATGTTTTCCCACGATTTCGTCTTCCTTCCCATCTCACTTTCTCTTCCTCTCTCTATCATTCTCTTTCCGTCACGCTCGCCACCATCTCACCATCTCACCCGCTTGTCTCTCACCATCTCACCCAGCTCCTCTCTCAATTTCTATCTTTCGCACATACGAACGCTAGCGCAAAAGTTTTGCGGCAAAACGCAGTCAGCTTGGTCATTCCGGAATAGTTTCTTCCGTATCGGGGATCGTCGTTTAGAATCTTTTGAGGAAGCTATCTATCTCGCTAATAGGCAAGATATAGAACTGTGAGAGATAATATGGATGGATGATGAGGAAAACGAAGGTTGAAATCGACTCTAAGCGGAGATGATTTGATTAGGGTGAAGACGAGGTCATATGCTTGATTCTCCCATTTTCCTCTTGGGATTTCCACTCGTCGATTGGCCGAACGAAGTAACTTCTTATGAGTGGCCTAATGTTGGTCATTACGTGTCATGATTCTTGTGTTAATGTATTTGAGTCTCTGGATGTTTAGCATGAAAGAAATTTTTTAGATATCTCTCTTTTCTGTTTCCTAAGCCTAATCCATCATAATTTGGCATTATGATATATCATCTTCTGCTCAATGCTTGGTATTAGTTTAATTTTTCAAGATACTTTGGCCTAGAGATATCTTATTTTTAGGTAAAGTTTTTGTCCTTGTACTTCCGAATTCTTAGTTTAGTTTCCTTCCTCTGACTTTCGGGGATGTCCCCTTGTGAAAGCTGATACTTCAATTTTCTCAGTGAGATCATAGTCAAGATTTCTTTGTTGATCAAAAAGGGAAGATCACCCAAAGTCGAAGCCAATGAACCTCTGGTACTATATATATACACGTGTGTTTTTGCTGGCCCCCTCCCACCCTACACCCCTCTCTACACTAATTTGAAACAAAAGATAGCTTCCTGCTGCTTCATTTCCACCAAGATCCCTTCTCTTTTGCTATTCATAAGTTGTTCCCACCTTCTCTTTTCTGCTCTCTAAAACTCTTGGAGCAGGCCACCAATTCTTACATTCATCGAGAGTTCATTTCGCCAGGTAATTAAACTTCTAGGTGGAAATTTTTTTGACATTTTAAACTAGTTTTTGATATTTGAAAATATGTTACATTTAAAAATTTGAGACCTAAATTAAGACCGAACCGAACTGTGACTGAGCTAGACTGAAACCGAGACCGAATTAAGGTTTAGACTGATTATTGTGCCAAAAACCGGACCGGACCGGGGCCGTTGAACCCTAAATGGAATACACGACATCCAATCCTCTAATTTTATTGAAACTTTGGAATTTGTGGGAACTTCGGAAGAGCTTGGAGACGATACAGAGACGGAGTGGAAATTAGGGTGGAGATGTCAAAAAATGTAGGTGGACGGGGAGGATGAACCCGAAGCCCCCCTAGAGTTAATGAACATGTTGAATTGCACTAAAATGGGATTGTTAAGTGTGGGAAGCCACAATAGTACAATTGACCAAAATACCCCTATAATGTAGCAATCCTCTTCAATTTGATGAATGATTGCTTCATCATTCTTGGGATGGAGTCTTGCATGTCAAGTAATCTAGGAAGATGTCTGAAAAGAGTTGCCGATGCATGCAAGAGTTGCAGATCGCTTGATGACGGAGATAGCTTGATCGCTTGATGTTGTCCCAATGAGCCCTAAAGGATGCCTTGGTCGAACATTAAAGGCAGTTGTTAGAGTTTTGCCTTTTTGGGTTAGCCCATTAGGGTCTTTGTAACACATGGGACATATCGTTGTTTCAATTTTCTTCTCTTCTATTTATCTACCGGTTCTTTACTACTCAGATATATATATATATATATATATATATATATATATATATATATCAGAGAGAGAAAATATTTTTACCCTAGAAATTTAGTTATCATAAAATTGTGAACAGTATATTTGAAAGAGGAGGAAAAATAGACTCCAATGAGTCCAAGAACATACAAATCAGATCAAGAACGATAGAGAAATCGTCGACCAGAGAAATTCAAGAGAATCAGTACCAATGAGAGAGGAAATAATGAATTGTATCCTAATTCTTCGTCTAAACTATTGATTAATACACCGAAAATATGAAAAATATAGCTATAGCTATGCATTGTCTTGAAGAAATAACTCGCTACTAATCTAAATACAATGAAGAATTAATCCAATTTCTGAAAAATCATGGGATTTCCTTAAAAAAAATTCTTTAAGCAAGAGCTTCTACCCTCAAATTCACCACTCTCGGGGGGTTTAATCCAATGTAGTCTAGGAGATTTTTTGTCCTATAGGAGGAGAGGAAGCACGAAGGATCACTGAGAATCAAACATGAAATCAAGAAGTCAATGAAAACGGAAAATTGGTGATAATATACCAAAAATAAGCAAAGGGGGTGATATATAAAGGGGATCCCAGCCGTTCATGGTTTTTGGATGGCCCTAAACAAAGGGCGTGACGTCTAGGATGCATCCACATCACCCATTCAAAGATAGAGGATAGAGGAATGGGTAATGGAGTTCATTGGATAAGCAATATAGGCATTGTCTGATTGACATCCACTTAGTTTTTCCCATTCCATGGCTTCCCTTTAGAGTAGGTTACCTTTGGCTTTTAAGTTATGGCAGGTGAAGGCAGTTTGGGCGACATCGGAGATTGAGCCAAGTCTCCATTCTAGAATTTGTTTTTAATAGAGAGATGAGAGAGAATCAAGAATAGATAGCACAAGAAGTACCACTATCCATTGATCTTTGAGCTGTGGAAATAAGATAAAAATGTGCCCCAAGGTCATGTTAGGATAAAGGAAAAGTAAAAAAGAAACAAAAATAATCACGTTATCTTTTTTTTTAATCTAGGATTTGATTTTTGCCATAGCTTCCTGATAACATGCATTTATAACCTAAATTCTTACCCTAATTAACTCATATTCATGCTTATTTTATGTGAATATGATGCATGTTATCATACTTTTTAGGAATTTTCTCCATTGGCATGTCATTTCACTAAAGTTGATATTTATGCATAAATTAGAGATAATTTCATGCTTAAGATATGGTTAATCTTTTGTTTAGATTAACAGGAGTTAATCTCTATTATTAAATGAGTTTTGACTTTAGTAAATGTTTGGAAGGATGATTTTAGGATGAATTTATGATTTAGAATGTTTAATTAGAACTTATTTAATGAAATTTTAATTCATCCTTATTTCCTTCTTGAAAACATATTTTAAATGGCATAATATTAAAAAGGAAAGAATTTATGATCCAATGGAGAAAATTTCAATTAAAAAGGAGTTGTATATTTTAAATTATGAATTTCAGAAGTTTTAAGCCTTTTTCCGATTTTTATTTGATTTTTAATTGAATTTTTGAGTATTTTTTCTATTAAAAAAAATCGAAAAAGGGGGTAGGCTTACGGCGGAGCTGACGTGGCGAGCGGGCCCAGGCGACGGGCTGACGTGGCGTGCGAGTCCACCGCGCCGTTACGACGTGGCGCTGAGGCCACGTGGCAGGGCGCGTGTGGCCCACGTGGGGCGGAGGTGGCGCCGACGCGTGGCAGGAGCCACACGGACGGTCCACGTGGGCGCCCGTGTGGGGCGCCACGTGGCAGAGATTGGTTCGCATGTGGAGGGCCCATGGGTATAGTGGGCCCTGGTTAGATTTTAGGGGCGATAACGCAATAGGCGTTTACCGCCCCCTAATTTATAGGGGTGAAATTGTTTTTTGTCTTCCGTGTGGGACTATGTTCCACACGGTTTCTTATTCTTGCAGGTGACGTGGCAGCTTGGCGGGCGTCAGATCGAATCAGAACGGCGTTGATCGCGTGGACTTGGGTCCACGCGATTAAATCGAGACGTGTCAGGGAGAAAGGCGGTGGCCAATGAAAAAAAAGGCGGGATTTTATCCCGCCTAACAAGACAAAACCTCTCTCTTCCGCGTAACTCGAGGAATAACGGTCGAGGGCAACGTGGACCAATGAGAAGAAAGAACGGTTTTTACGCGCCTAATAGGACAAAATCTGACACATTAAATGTCCGATGCTCGTGTGACACATTAAATGCGCCGCAATCTCAGCCGGCTGCATTAAATGCACGAAACCGCGTGCATTAAATGCAACGCGGTCTGTGCATCTTGACGTGGCCGCTCCGGATTCGCTGAAAGCGAATTTGATGACGCAGCCACGTCATCGATACTTATTTAATATGTGAACTTATTTTTTTAATAGGTATCTTTTCTTACCTGACGCCACGTGGAAGCTCGAGAATGTTGGATCGTCATCGCGATAGTTCACGATCGGACGGCTAACGGTGGATGCGCCTCACGATCAGAACTCACCCATATCGCGCGATCATGACCGTTCCCTCACCTGAAGAGCATCGGACGGCAACGACGAGTCGTGGAAAAACTCCACGATCGTGGCCCGATCGAGCCGCGATCGCGGCGCGATCGAGCCGCCATCGTGATTCCTGAAGGACGGAATCATCTCCTCAAGCTTCGGAAGGTTGCCTTGGAAGCTAGCAATCATGGATCGACCCACGATTGTGGCACGATCACGGCGTGATCGTAGTCCGATCGTGGTGTAAACGTGGCATCCATTGAGGCTTATTTGAGGAAAATTCGCCTCAAATTCGGGAGCTACGACGCCGCCAAGTGGAACCGCTTCCTTGACGCTGCAAATCCGCGTCCACGACCCGCTCCATCACCCACGATTTCAAGCCTAATTCCCTCTTTAAAAACTCATGTACTCCTTCTTTGTTCTTCAACTTTTGATTGATTCGTGAAGGAATTAAGCGAATTTCGAGGAAGATCTTAAGTTCATCGTGATCCCCCCGCGTTTAGACTCGATTCCGAAGGGATTGGAGCGGGATTGATCGCGAATTCCTCCTTGATTTCATCGAATTTTTCCCCCTTGAATTCGAAAGTCCGTGAGAAAGGATCTGAGCAAATTCACTCCAATTAGCGCAAATTGGAGCTTAATTCTCGTGGCAATCAGGGTTAGTAGTGAGATTCGATCGATTATCAAGAGGTAATTTGAGTTTTTATTAGATTTAGAAGTTTAATTTTGCAAATTAGTTCATAGTGTTCTTCATTTTCCCCAAATTTCAGTCCGAAAAGTCGCTGATTTTGAAAATAGTATATCTCTCTGATTATAATTCCAAATCACTTGATTTTGGTTTCATTGGATTCTTCTTTTCATCAGCTTTCCGTGGATAGCAATTTCATTAAATTCCAAGTTCATTTGACCCTTCAATTTAACGTTTGACCACGGACTGTTCATCTTTCATCAGAAGTCAAACGTTGACTTTCGGGGTCAATTACTTTTTATTGGCAAATCAGAATTTTATAATTTCGGTCTTGTTGGATTCATATGGTTCTTAGCTTTCTATTGACATATAAATTGAAAGATTTGGATTTCATTTGGGCATTCAATTTGAAGATTTCCTCTGAGGTGTTCATTTCGGGGATTTTCTGATCATTGATTTTCAATAATTCATAATAAATCCATTTCTTGTCCAAAAATTACAAAACTTATATCAATAAATTCCATTTTCTCTCTAGTTTCTAAATGTCTACTTTTCGTAATCTTCTGACTCTGTTTGATTCTCTGATTTTGCAGAACACCTACTGTTGGTCAAAGTCAACGCTTTGACTTTGACTTTTGACTTTTCTCTGTCAAATCTGAGATTTCAATCCTTAAAACTTCTTATTTACCCTATTTGTATCATTTCCATATCTTAAATCTTATTTTCTCTTATTTAAAACTCCTTTTAAACCTAAGTTTGACCAAGTCAACTCTGCGATTAAAGTCAACCTTGCTCTTTGTGGATCGCTCCGATACTTACCCAATACTTGATTATTATATCTTGTGTTTGTGAGTTCGGTTTTATAAATTTTGTTTGACCATCGTCTTTGTGTTTAACGACGCACGAAAACGAAACGTCACTTCCCCATTCTAGCTTCAATTGGTTGAATAAATTCTTAAAAAACATATGCATGATGAGCTTCTTTTTTGCCTGCTTCTTGGGAGTAATCATCTTTTGGGCCAATAGGCCATGTTTTTTTGGGTCCTTCAATTCACCTCTTTTGGGCCTAATGGAACGCCTTTTACAGTTCTACGAAGATTCATCTTATGGGTACATAAGTTCTATGTATAACCGCCTCTTAGACCGCAAATTTGAATATCCATGTAAATTTCCATGGATTACAAATGCCATTGACCACCCAAATCATGCATGTTTTGACAACTTGCTGATTTTGACATCTCTCTTAGTCATCGACCTAGATTACTTATCCGTGATTTTGTCATTTTTCCTTCGATGTCATAAAATACTCAAAGCTTTTGAATAGAAAAAGTAACCATTCATTAGATAAAATTGTAATGAGTCGCACAAAAGGGGAAAGGTAAAATTTAAATATATCATGCAAACTTACTTAATCTCTCTCTCATGTCTCCTCCCCCTTCTACATTCCTTAGAGTCTAGATCTTACTCTCTCTCTCTCATCTCTCCTCCACATCCCCCCCCCCCCAACAAAGATTTCTAGAAGTCTAGATCTCAATCTCTTTGTCTACACTCTTACCCTCCTTCTCCCCCCTCCTTTCTTCTCATAGAAGTCCCATTTCTCTCTCTCTCCCATTAGGGTAGTGCTTCTTGATTCTCCTGATTTAGCTTTGATCGACGATTATCGCTGATGATGTGGTTCATTTCAAAATGGCCCCATGGACTTGTATACTTTCACATCTCTCTAGAATTTCAGTCATGACTTCTCTCCATCATGATTGGCCATCATGGGTACCATGCATTTCTTTCTTTATGAAGAGATGTCTGACTTGTAGCCA
Source organism: Lemna minuta (assembly GCA_024174645.1). NCBI lineage: Eukaryota > Viridiplantae > Streptophyta > Magnoliopsida > Alismatales > Araceae > Lemna > Lemna minuta. The sequence continues at coordinate 587,158 of CM044120.1, read as the reverse complement.
AGATAATCCATCAAATATCCCAGCTTTCTCTAAAAAATTTTTCACTTATCAAGGCCATGCTTGTTTGCTATATCAGGCTATCTTAATGGGCCTCAAAGGCTCTCAATGCTCTGAACCAGGCTTAACCCATAGACATGCTTGCCGGGCTAAGTGGGCCCATTTCTCTAAATCTTCGAGAAATTTAGAATTCAGAATATTTTTTAAAAAATAATATTTTGACTAAGCAAGATATCCTGGTTTTCTTTTCTCTCAGTGAAGCAGATAAGAGGAGCCATAGAAGATACGGTGTTGGTGGAGGAGAGAGAGAGCCGGTGAAGGAAGATGGCGGCGTCCCTGGCGTGGCGTTCTTCAGGTGCGTGGGCTCGCGTCCCTTCCGAGGTTCTGCCCGAGCGCGGCAGCTCGGAGAAAAGCGTCGGCTTTTCAGGTTGTAGCTCAGAAAAAAGCCCGGAAAGTGCGCAAGGTGAATCCCTGAAAAGTCAATCTCCATTTCCCTCCTAAACTTCGTTGAGTGTGACTATTTTGGATTTTTTATTTTGCCGATATGGTTTTTGCAGATTATACTGAAGGAGGATGTGGAGCGGTTGGGAAAGCTTGGAGATATGCTGGAGGTGAGGGCCGGATTTTACCGCAACTTCTTGCTGCCTATGGGGAAAGCTCAAATTGTCACTCCAATTCTCCTCAAGTACGACATCTCTTCATATCTCTCTCGATTTCTTTCGCATTGAGTATTTCCTTAAGCAAAGCTGACAGTGGAATCCCATTTGGGGCGCAACTTTTTCAGGGAGATGCGGATTGAAGAGGAGAGGATCGAGGCAGAGAAAAAGAGGGTAATTGAAATCATCATTATCTTTTTGCTTTGTTTTGATAATTGACGGATTGATTGTCTAGGTGAATAAAATTTCCAAGGAAATTGCTCTAATCATTGTCACATAGAGTGTGACATAATCTTTGATTAATAGTATTTATTTTGATTGGCATTCTTTCTCGAATTTTTCCCGGCCAGGTGAAAGAAGAAGCCCAGCAGCTCGCGTTGATCTTCCAGACCGTCGGAGCCTTCAAAGTCAAGCGCAAGGGAGGCAAAGGAAAGCAAATCTTTGGAACGTGAGCTTCAATCACTAGTATTCTGTTTTTAATTGCAATTATTCATGCATAAATATGGAGAGAGAAATGGATTAAAAGAGACCGAAAAAATGACACATCTCTCTAACGTTTCTTTGTAATTTTCCCTTTCTCTCTTGCTTTCCAGAGTTACGGCACAAGATCTGGCAGATATAATCAAGGCACAGCTCCAAAGGTAGAGAAGATTTCTCTCATCTCTAGATGTCCATGATGGAAATGTAAATGTCAGTGATCTTGAGTTTTGGGTTCCTCTCACATTTGAATTTTTCTCCCCTACCTAACCAGAGATGTTGATAAGAGGATCATCGAGCTACCCGAGATTCGAGAGACAGGGGAGTACATTGCTGAGCTCAAGCTCCATCCGGAGGTCACAGCCCAGTTGAAGATCAATGTCTTTGCTAACTGAGAATCGCTCCAGGTGCTGACCAGGGAGTTACTGATGGTTTTGCCTGGATGCTCCTCATTTTGGGGATTGCTAATGTCAATTATTTCTTGTCTCATTGAGTATAGATTTCAAATCTTCTTGTATTTTCTTTTATGCTGCCGATCTTCATCTTGCTCTCTTTCACTTTTTCCATATATTCATTTTGTTTCCCCATTGTTTGTACTGTCATTTTCTTCTTTCAAACGAGAGAGAGAGAGAGAGCACGGTTGACTCATTGAACTAGATCAAGGGTTCAATCAATAGCCTTAAGGGAATTTTTATTGAGTACCAATCGTTTGGATTAACTAAGGCTGAAGTGGATTCAATCTAGGTCATCATATCAACATTTCGACACATCTAGTTGGAAATGCGCTTCATCTAAAGTGTTATATTTATTATAAAATACTTGGTATCATCATCATCATCATCTTGATCATGTTTATTGTCATTATTGTAACATTATGGTTATAACATTTTTTCACAAATCAACCCAAAAAAAGTAGTCCATTGCCATCGTTATTGACGTTATCATTAATAACCAGTTTTCTCATGATGATCCTTATAATAAATTTTCTCAGCATCAATCATAAAAACATAGTCGAAGAATTATGGACTGATAAAGGAGAAGAAGAATTAAGGAAGCTAAGAGGGTTTTCCTTTGCAGTTGGTAACCACTTATAAAAGTTCTCAGAAAGCTGTTAGGAGCTAAAGGCAAAGGAAGCTGGTGGACGTAGCTTTGTGAATATTCCGCATGAATGCTCAAGATCGAATTTAGTTCAAGGACATAGAGAATATCTCTACCCTCTATATAGAGCGGTAGAGACCTTACACAAAAAAGAGTAATTCAATAATATCGTAAGACCCAATTAGGCCCACTCACACTTCCCCTCAAACTAGTGATGTATATTATGTGGCCTATAAGCCAATCACACTTTCATGTATCTTGCTTATGTTCATTGAAATAAAAATTTTCATTGTCATTCTTGTGTGATGTTTGCAATGAAATACATGAGCATGTGCCATGACTAAGTAAATTATGATGAGATCATTATATAGTGCTCATTAGTCTTTAAACATATGTTCTAAACATTCCTATTCGTGGGATATTCGAGAAGGACATCAAATTATCTGGAAAGAATAACAGTATCTAATCCAACTCATATGATGAGTATGGCTGATCCTATAGCGATTGGAGTGAAGACACTAAGGATAGATAGTGGGTACTCTTTGGAGAAAGAGTTCACTGAATTGATCCGTATAAATCCCTAAATGGTATTATACCTAACTGTCAATCAGGTTGATTCGTGTCATGGTTGTGTATATGTTCCTTTGACTTGAGACACCAAAGACATCTTGTGGATGGATGATCATGTTTTAATTATAAATTACGAATCCCTAGCCATGGGATATCTAAAACGTCATCTATTGGATACCACATGAAGTCCACGAAGATGATTGTGTGATCAAGATGTGATCATCCACCCTTGGTATTTGAGGAAATTGACTCAAGGAATGAGATGCAATGAAATCTTTGGTCAAGGTATTAGAAATATCGGAGGAGTTCTCGATGATTTCTACACGCATCAGTACTAACTTGAGTGACCGATTTGGGTTTGACAGTTGATCATACCCTAAGTCATTTATGAGTATAATGTGGATGAAAGATTATATATACATGGTAATCAATGACGGGAAGGTTCCATAAATGAGTTCTTACATACTGCATATCTCCTAGTGTGCGTGGTGTAGCATGACACCCAACGGGCTGGCAACCCAACCTATCGATTGGGTTAAATCAATCATTGATTAATTAACTATATGTGGATGTGTATAATTAATTAAGGTTGATCAATAAGGTGTTATTTGGTCTATAGAGTTATTAACTAGTGAGATATATAGACATAGAGGTTCATACACATAAGGTCTATAGATGTTGGTGGATATAGACATAATTATGAGGGTTTTTATGAAAAAAACTCATACCAAATGTCTATAATGAGGGGGAGAACGACCACAACTGAAGGTGCCCATGCAAGCCTTGTGAGAATTCTCTCAATTCTTCTCTTTCTCTCTTGGTGAAGAGCTTTGAAGAGGAGATCCAACCATCCGGAGACCATGAAGATACCGCTAGAGGCTAGACACTTGAATAGCTTCAAGAACTCCGTCAAGGAAACCCTGTAAGTATGTTTTCTCATTCATAATAGATGATAGGGTCATCTTTTCTTAGTGGCTTGGTGTTTTGAATATCAAATTCAATGTTTTCAACTACATTCGATGTTTTGATTGAAATTTCGAAAGTTTATCGACATTAGTGCTGGGATCTGAGGCTCGAAAAGCTTTCCAAATCTTTGTCCTAGATAATGATTGCAGCGGAAGGTGTTGAATCAAAACATTCAACATCGTTGAAGCACCAAGAATAGATGATCTCATCATCCATACTAGGTGATCCTATCATATAGTATAGAATAAAATTCATACTTACTTGGATCATTTGAAAGAGTTCTTCAACCGTTCAAGCGTCCGGCCTCTAGCGGTATCCACACAGTCTCCAGACGATCGGATCTCCTCTTGAACACTCGTCACCACGAGAGGAAGAGAAGAGGGAGGAGAAGTTCCATTAGGCTTGCATGGGCACCTCTATTATGGTCGTTCTCCCCCTATTTATAGACTTTGGGAATATGAACTTTTCACAAAAACCCTTATTATTATGTCTATATCCACCGACATCCATTGACCTTATGTGTGTGACCCTCTAGGTCCATATATCTCGCTAGTTAATGACTCTATCAACCCAATAACACTTATTGGTCCTTCTTATCAATTAACTATATCAACATATAGATTAATTGAATAAGGATCGATTTAACCCAATCGACAGGTTGAGTCGCCAGCCCGGTGGGTGCCAAGCTACACCACGTGCTCTAGGAGATATGGAGTATATTAGAACTCTTTCATGGAACCCTGCCGTCATTGGTTACCGTGTACGTATAATCCTTCATCCACACGAGACTCGTGAATGACTTAGGGTATGGTTAATTGTCAAACCCTAATCCGTCACTCAATTTAGTACTGATGCGAGTAGGAAATCATGGAGAACAACTTCTCTAATATTTCCGCTACCTTGGCCAAGGATTTAACCGCATCTCATTACTTGAGTCGATCTCCTCATATACCGAGGGTGGATGATCCCATCTTGACCACACAATCATCTTCGTGGACTTCATGTCGTATCCAATATATGACGTTTTAGATATCCCGTGACTAGGGATTCGTAAGTCATAATCAAAACATGATCATCCATCCACAAGATGTCTTTGGTGTCTCAAGTCAAAGGACCATATACACAATCATGACATTAATCAACCTGATTGACAATTAGGTATATTACCATTCAGGGATTCATACGGATCAATTCAGTGAACTCTTTCTCCAAAGAGCACCCACTATCTATCCTTAGTGTCTCCACACTGATGGCTATAGGATCGGCCATACTCATCATATGAGATGGATCAGATAGTGCTATTCTTTCCAGATAATTCGATGTCCTTCTCGAATATCCCACGAATAGGAATGTTTAGAACATATGTTTAAAGACTAGCGATCACTATATTATGATCTCATCATAATTCACTTAGTCATTGCACATGCTCATGGACTTCATTGCAAACATCACACAAGAATGACAATGAATAAATTTCATTTTAACGAACATAAACAAGATTGATGAAAGTGTGATTGGCTTATAGGCCACATAATATCCATCAATTAGAACCTAACAGTGTCCTTTAGAAAAATTCAAGGGTGTTATCCAATGGAGGCACATTGTTCTTTTAATAGACTTTGGAAAAATTGAAGAGCATTGTGATAACATGCATTTATAACATGAATTCTTATCCTAATTAACTCATATTCATGCTTATTTTATGTGAATATGATGCATGTTATAATACTTTTTAGGAATTTTCTCCATTGGCATGTCATTTCACTAAAGTTGATATTTATGCATAAATTAGGGATAATTTCATGCTTAATAGATGATTAATCTTTTGTTTAAATGAATAGAAGTTAATCTCTGTTATGGAATGATTTTTGACTTTAGTAAACATTTGGAAAGATAATTTGTAGATGAATTTATGATTTAAAGTGTTTAATGAAAAATGATTTAAGTAAATTTTAATTCATCTTGATGTCTTCATTCTAAACATATTTTAATTGACATGATATTAAAAAGAAGAGAATTTGTGATCCAATGGAGAAAATTTGGATTAAAAAGGAGTTGTATTTTGAAAAATATGAATTTATGAAGTTTTAGCCCTTTTTCTGATTTTTATTTGAATTTTAATGTGATTTTTCGATTAATTTTCTTGTTAAAATCGCGAAAAAGGGGGGTATTTTTGTCCACAGGCCCCGACTGATGATGTGGCAGGCGTACCCAAGTGGCGGCTGACGTGGCAGGGCGGTGACGTGGCGCGCGGGACCACCGCGCCGTTACGACGTGGTACTTGACGGCTCATTTTTGTGCGTCGTGAAAACACAAATACGATGATCAAACAAAATTTATAAAACCGAACTCACAAAGACAAGATAGAATAATCAAGTACTGGGTAAGTATCGGGTCGATCCACAGAGAGCAGGGTTGACTTTAATCGCAGAGTTGACTTGGTCAAACTTAGGTTTAAAAGGAGTTTTAAATAAGAGAAAATAAGATTTAAGATATGGAAATGATATAAATAAGGTAAATAAGAAGTTTTCAGAATTGAAATCTCGGATTTGACAGAGAAAAGTCAAAAGTCAAAGTCAAAGCATTGACTTTGACCAGTAGTAAGTGTTCTGCAAAATCAGAGAATCAAACAGAGTCAGAAGATTACAAAAATTATATATTTAGAAACTATAGAGAAAATGGAATTTATTGATATAAGTTTTGTAATTTTTGGATAAGAAATGGATTTATTATGAATTATTAAAAATCAATGATAAGAAAATCCCCAAAATGAACACCTCAGAGGAAATCTTCAAATTGAATGCCCAAATGAAATCCAAATCTTGCGATTTGTATGTCAATAGAAAGCTAAGAACCAGAGGAATCCAACAAGACCAAAATTATCAAATTCTGATTTGTCAATAAAAAGTAATTGACCCCAAAAATCAACGTTTGACTTCTGATGAAAGATGAACAGTCCGTGGTCAAACGTTAAATTGAAGGGTCAAATGAACTCGGAATTTGATGAAATTGCTATCCACGGAAAGCTGATGAAAAGAAGAATCCAATGAAACCAAAATCAAGTGATTTGGAATTATAATCAGAGAGATATCATATTTTCAAAATTAGCAACTTTTCGGAATGAAATTTAGGGAAAATGAAGAACACTATGAACGAATTTGCAAAATTAAACTTCTAAATCTAATTAAAACTCAAATTACCTCTTGATAATCGATCGAATCTCACTACTAACCCGATTTCCACGAGAATTAAGCTCTAATTTGCGCGAATTGGAGTGAATTTGCTCGGATCCTTTCTCACGGACTTTCGGAATTCAAGGGGAAAATTCGATGAAATGAAGGAGGAATTCGCGATCAATCCCGCTCTAATCCCTTCAGAATCGAGTCTAAACGCGGGGGAATCACGATGAACTTAAGATCTTCCTCGAAATTCGCTTAATTCCTTCACGAATCGATCAAAAGTTGAAGAAGAAAGAGAGGAGTACATGAGTTTTTAAAGAGGGAAATTGGCCCGATTTTGAGGGCAATGAAGGCGGTCGTGGAGGCGGTTTGCAGGGGTCATGTGAGCGTTTCCTTGGGGCGACGTCGTAGCTCCAGGATTTGCCACGAATTGGCCACGATTTTTGCTCCATTTTAGCCACGATTATCGCCGCAGTCGATCACGATCGGACCACGATCGAGCGTCGATCGGGCGTTGATCGTGCTCGAGATCTTCGATAAGACGCCGATCAATGGTCGTGGAATCGGTTCCACAGCAAATGGAGTGTGCTTGCGGCTCGATCGCGCCGCGATCGCGGCTCGATCGGGCCGTGATCGTGGGGTTCTTCCACGATACGTCGTAGCCGTCCGATGCTCTACAGGTGAGGGAACGGTCACGATTGCATGATCCTCTTAAGCTTGATCGTAAGGCGCGTTCAACGTCAGCCGTTCGATCGGCGATTATCGTGATGAAGATCCGGCGCTCTCGAGCCTCCACGTGGCGTCAGGTAAGCCGTCCGATGCTTCCATATAACGATCCCAATCACGATCACGATCGCACGCACCTGGTGCTTCCACGCGGCAAACGTTGGTTGGTCACTTAACGATCTCCGCCGTTCTGGATACATCGAACGCCTGATAAAGTGCCACGTCACCTGCAAAACTTAAGTGTCGTGTGGGACATAGTCCCACACGGAAGAAAAATAAAGTCATAGTGAGTATAAATTAGAGGGCGGCGTAACGCTTTCGCGTTACCGCCCCCAATAACTTACCAGGGACCCACTATGCCCGTGGGCCCTCCACCTGCCTGCCTGCCACGTGGCCCTGCCTGCCTGCCTGCCTCCTGCCACGCGTCAGCGTCGCTTGTGCTTCGTGCGGGCCACCCGTGCTCTGCCACGTGGCCTCAGTGCCACGTCGCACCTCGAGGTGGTCCCGCGCGCCACGTCAGTCGTCGCGCGCCACGTCAGCCTCCGCTTGCCACGTCAGCCTACAGGTTAGTAAAAACCCCCTTTTTTTGCGATTTTAGATAGAAAATTCGATTTAAAAATCAAATAAAATTCGGAAAAGAGGCTTAAAACTTCAGAAATTCATAATTTAAAATATACAACTCCTTTTTAATTGAAATTTTCTCCATTGGATCATAAATTCTTTTCTTTTTAATATCATGTCATTTAAAATATGTTTTCAAGAAGGAAATAAGGATGAATTAAAATTTCATTAAATAAGTTCTAATTAAACATTCTAAATCATAAATTCATCCTAAAATCATCCTTCCAAACATTTACTAAAGTCAAAACTCATTTAATAACTGAGATTAACTTCTATTAATCTAAACAAAAGATTAATCATCTATTAAACATGAATTTATCCTTAATTTATGCATAAATATCAACTTTAGTGAAATGACATGCCAATGGAGAAAATTCCTAAAAAGTATGATAACATGCATCATATTCACATAAAATAAGCATGAATATGAGTTAATTAGGGTAAGAATTCAGGTTATAAATGCATGTTATCAGTACTGAGGCCACGTGGCAGGACGCGTGTGGCCCACGCGTGACGCAAGCGTGACGCGTATCATATATATACTATATACTATACATAATATGAGCCTATTTCTTAAAACTGGCTAACTATATAATGCGCTGCCCTATTTAAGCGCAATATTTCCCTCTATTTGCTCCGTGTGGGACTATGTTCCACACGCTTTTACCTTTTGCAGGTGACGTGGCGGCTTGGCGGGCGTCGGATCGGATCAGAGCGGCAGAGATCGATGTGGACCCGAGTCCACGCGCTCGTCAAATCAAGCACGTGTGTATTACTTACCTTAAGTGACCACGATCGGAGGGATATGCGATGGCCACGTGGCGACTGGAGAATCGTCTGATCATCATCATCAACTGAAGATCGCGTGATCGCGATCTAACGGCCTCCAGTGAAGCCGCGTGGAACTCTCTGGCGCGTCGGATTTTCATCACGATCAGATCTTCATCGGACGGCAGACAGAACACGACGAAGAACTACGATCGTAGCCCGATCATGACCCGATCACGGCGCGATCGAAGCTCGATCGTGCCACGATTGGACCTCCTTTCGTCGCGGAATCATCCTAACCTGAGAAGATGGTGGCCGACCGAGATCCAGGTCCACGATCGACGCTCAATCATGGCTTGATCGTGGCCCGATCGTGCCACGATCGGGGCTCATGTTGAAGTGAAATTGAAGTCAATCTTGTTGCGGAATTAAAGCGGCATCCTCGCCCCAAGGAACCGCTCCCATGACGCCTTCAAACAACGCCCACGACCGCTTCCAATGGCCACGATTTCGGGCCTAATTCCATCTTTAAAAGCATGTATTTCCCCTTTCTTTCTCTTCAACTTTTGATCGACTCGTGAAGAAATTAAGTGAGTTTCGAGGAAGATCTCTAGTTCATCGTGTTCCCCCCGCGTTTAGACTCGATTGCGAAGCAATTGGAGCGGGATTGATCACGAATTTCTCCTTGATTTTATCGAATTTTCCCCTTGAATTCCGAACGTCCACGAGGAAGAATCCGAGCAAATTCGCTTCAATCCACAAGAATTGGAGCCCCAGCCTTGCGGCAATCGGGTTAGTAGTGAGATTCGATCGATTATCAGGAGGTAATTTGAGTTTTTATTAGATTTTGTAAATTAGTTCATAGTGTTCTTCATTTTCCCCAAATTTCGGTCTGAAATTTTTCATGATTTTGAAAATAGGATATCTCTCTGATTATAATTTCAAATCACTTGATTTTGATTTCATTGGATTCCTATTTTCATGAGCTTTCCGTGGATAGAAAATTCATCAAATTCCGAGTTCATTTGACCCTTCAATTTAACGTTTGACCACAGACTGTTCATCTTTTATCAGAAGTCAAACGTTGACTTTCGGGGTCAATTACTTTTTATTGACAAATCAGAATTTGATAATTTTGGTCTTGTTGGATTCCTCTGGTTCTTAGCTTTCTATTTACATATAAATTTCAAGACTTGGATTTCATTTGGGCATTCAATTTGAAGATTTCCTCTGAGGTGTTAATTTCGGGGATTTTCTGATTATTGATTTTCAATAATTCATAATAAATCCATTTCTTATCCAAAAATTACAAAATATATATCAATAAATTCCAGTTTCTCTCTAGTTTCTAAATGTCTACTTTTCGTAATCTTCTGACTCTGTTTGATTCTCTGATTTTGCAGAACACCTACTGTTGGTCAAAGTCAACGCTTTGACTTTGACTTTTGACTTTTCTCTGTCAAATCTGAGATTTCAATCCTTAAAACTTCTTATTTACCCTATTTATATCATTTCCATATCTTAAATCTTATTTTCTCTTATTTAAAACTCCTTTTAAACCTAAGTTTGACCAAGTCAACTCTGCGATTAAAGTCAACCTTGCTCTTTGTGGATCGCTCCGATACTTACCCTAATACTTGATTATTATATCTTGTCTTTGTGAGTTCGGTTTTATAAATTTTTTTGACTATTGTCTTTGTGTTTAACGACGCATGAAAAATGACACGTCACATTGTCCAAAGGATTCACAATGTTCTTGTATTAGACTTTGAATTTATATCACATCGACAAATAGAGGGCATATTTTCAATGTAGTCTTTATGAAGATTAAAACCAAGAGTCCTAGAAATAATCATCAATCAAGACAATGTAATAGTGAAAACCAATAATAAACATTTTACGAGAAGACACCGAAACATCAAAATGAACCAACTCAAAGTGTTTAATTCCTAGGGACAAAATGAAACCACGGCTTTTGAAGGTGGCATGGTGCTATCTACCTAGCTGGCGTGATCAAACTCAAAGGGAAGAAGAGGAATCCAAGAAATATCTTCAGAGAGTTTTGAAGTACCAAGATGTTGAAGGCAATTGTGTCAAAGAAAGGAGTCTACCTTGCTGCCTAGAGAGAACGGTTTCATCAGTAAATGATCCCCATAAGCTCATAAATGGCATGATTGTTTTCATGGTCCAATCCAATCCTCTTCCTTGTCCTCAAATCCCTAAAGGTACAATGGAAGGGAAAGAAGACATGTCTTATGTCACTAATATAAAAGTGGGTAACTAGACAATCAAAACTTAAAAAGCATCCAAAAGGGATAAAGATGTGGATAGAATAGATGTGGCTTTTCTCATTAAATAAAAAGTATGGTCATTTGTGATAAAAACACAAGGTAGGATATGTGAGAGAACAAGGTGTACATGACATATGGGTGAAACTCCATAATTGGATGATGAAATAACTAAGAGAGGGGTGAATTAGTTTCTTTTGTATATTTATGTTATCTAATACCTTTTATGAATTTGGTGATTATTCACTCAATTTCTCACATCACTCGTACGCCAAAAATTTTATACTAAACAAGATATACAGGCCGTCCCACACCAATCCTAAGAAGAGACAATCCTCTTAGAGTCACTCATCACTTTGAGAGTCCTCTAGTAACAATTACTAATTGACCTGGTTGATCATATCAAAGTTCACACATGAACTTACTATTTGACCTGTATACATCCTCAATTAGTGACCCCACTTCTTTAACATCCTTTTGGTATGTCGCCACTCCTCCATCTCCCATGGACTGAATTTCACATCTCCTCTCTTCACTCCCTACTTTCCTTTTGGTTGGACTTCCCTCTCAAGACCTCAAGCTTCATTACCAATTCATGCACACTCTAAGTGGGACCCTCAACCTCCATCTTGCATGATCTTACAAGATAAGGATGCTAGGATCTGAAGCTCGAAAAGCTCTCCAAAATGTCGACCAAAACAATGATTGCAGTGGAAGGTGTTGAATCAAAACATTCAACAAGGTTGAAGCACCAAGAATATATGATTTCATCATCCATTCTAGGTAATCCTATCATCTAGTATAGAATAAAATTCATATTTACATGGATCATTTAAAAGAGTTTTTCAACCGTTCAAGCGTCTGGCCTTTGGAGGTATCCATACAGTCTTAAGAGGATTGGATCTCCTCTTGAACCACTCCTAACCATGAGAGGAAGAGAAGAGAGGGAATAATTTTCCCCTTATTATGGTCACTTGTATTATGGTCGTTCTCCCCTTATTTATAGACTTTAGGAATGTAAAATTTTCACAAAACCCTTATTATTGTGTCTATATCTACCGACGTCCATTGACTTTATGTGTGTGACCCTCTAGGTTCATGTATCTCACCAGTTAATGACTCTATCAACCCAATAACGCTTATTGGTCTTCTATATCAATTAATTATATCAACATATAGATCAATTGACTAAGGATTGATTTAACCTAATTGATAGGTTGAGTCACTAGCCTGGTGGGAGCCAAGCTACACCACATGCTCTAAGAGAAAATGGAGTATATTAGAACTCTTTCATGGAACCATGTCATCATTGGTTAGCGTATACGTATAATCTTTCTTCCGCACAAGACTCATGAATGACTTAGGGTATGGTTAATTGTCAAACCCTAATCGATCACTCAATTTTGTATTGATGCAAGTAGGAAATCATTGAGAACAACTTATCTAATATTTCTAACAACTTGTCCATGGATTTAACCAAATCTCATTTCTTGAGTCGATCTCGTCATATACTGAAGGCAAACGATCCCATCTTAACCACTCGATCACTTTTGAGGACGTCATGTCATATCCAATCTATGATGTTTTGGAGATCTCGTAGCTAGGGATTCATTAGTCATAGTCAAAATTCGATCATTCACCCACAAGATGACTTTGGTGTCTCAAGTCAAAGGACCACGTACACAACTGTGACATGAATAAATATGATCGACAATTTCTCATAATACCATTCAGGAATTCATACGGGATCAATTCAGTGAACTCTTTATCCAAAGAGCACACATTATCTATCCTTGGTGTCTCAGCACCGATGACCACAAGATCAACCATACTCATCATATGAGTCATATCAGATAGTGTTATTCCTTCTTGATAATTTGATGTCCTTCTCAAATATCCCATGAAATAGGAATGTTTAGAATATATGTTTAAAACCAGCGATCACTGCATTATGATCTCATCATAATTCACTTGATCATTGCATATGTTTATGGACGTCATTGCAAACATCACACAAGAATGACAAATAAAAATTTTTTATTTCAATGAATATAAAACAAAAGATGAAAGTGTGATTGGCTTGCAGGCCACATAATATCCATCAAGGGAGCAAATTGAACATGACTTTCTAGTCAACTCCATGGACTCATCCTCAGTTTAGTGCTAACTGTTGGGTTCTAAGGTCGATAAACCTTCTAAAATTTCAATCCAAACATTAAATGCTGCGAAATATATTGAATCGAATATTCAAAATACCGAGCTATCAAGAACACATGATCATATCATATAGAATAAATGAGAAAATATACTTGCAAGGTTCTTTTAGAAAGAGTTCTTGTAGCTATTCAAGTGTCTAGCCTCTAGCAGTATCCACACAGCCTCTAGATGGTTAGATCTACTCTTCAAAGCTCTTCACTAAGAGAAAAAGAGAATAAAGGAGAAAATTTTCACAAGGCTTGTACGGGCACCTTCAGCTGTGGTCGTTCTCTCCCTATTTATTGATATTTGCTATATAGCTTTTTCATAAAAAGACTCATAATTATATCTATATCTACCAACATCTATAAACCTTAAGCATATAACCCTCTAGGTCCATATATCTCACTAGCTAATAACTCTATAGGCCCAAATAGTGCCTTATTGCTCAACCTCAATTAATTATCCACATTAGAATATAGTTTACTTGATCATGGATCAATTTAACCCAAATCGATAGGTTGAATTGCCAGTCTATTAGGTGCCAAGCTATACCACGTACTCTAGGAGATCTAGAATATGTAAGAACTTATTTATGGAACCTTTCTAATCATCGATTAGTATATATATATATATATAATCATTCATCCACACGAGACTTATGAATGACTTAAGCGTATGGTCAATTGTCAAACCCTAATCGACCACTCAAGTTAGTACTAATGCGTGTAAGAAATTATTAGGAACTCTTTCTCTAATGTTTTCATTATGTTGACCAAGGATTTCTTGCATCTTATTCCTTGAGTCAACATCCTCAAATACCGAAGGCGGATAATCATCTTTGACGAGCGTAATTCATGCGGGTTGAATACTTTATTCATTCAATAGGGGGAGTATCCAAAACTGTAGCCAGAGCTTCAATAGCTACGTCGGCCTATATGCACTCTTTTTTTATTGAGGGACGAGTGAGACCGTAGGGAGATAAAGTTATGATGACGTTTACTTCTACACCTTCATCCTTCGCTCTTCGTATCCAATATATATGAAGATTAAGAGATCCCCTAGCTAGAGATTCAGTAAGTCATAACCAAAACACAATCATCTATTCTATAAGATGTCTTTGGTGTCTCAAGTCAAAGGATCACATACACAAACCATGACATGCATAAACATGATTGACTGTTAGGTATGATACCATTTAAGGATTCATACGGACCAATCTAGTGAACTCTTTCTCCAAAGAGTACCTATTATCTATCCTTAGTATCTCTACATTGATAGTTATAGGATCAACTATACTCACCATATAATTTAAATCATAGAGTATTATTTTTTTATAATAATTTGATGTTCTTCTTAAATATCCTATGAATAGGAATGTTTAAAACATATATTTAATGACTAAATGCTCGTTATATTATGATTTCATTATAATTCACTTAGTCATTGCATATGCTCATTGACTTCATTACAAACATCACACATGAATGACAATAAATAAATTTCATTTTAATGAATGTAAACGAGATACATGGAAGTGTGATTGGCTTATAGGCCGCATAATATCTATCACTAACTTGTTAAGGGCACAACCCTTACCCTCATGGGTAAGTACAACTTGCCCAAAGTCTACCTAGTGTATACAAGTGGTTCTAACTATCTCTAATTCTTAATATTCACATTATATAATGAATTAAAATAAATGTGATGAAAGTAAATAAAATTAAGATAAATTTTTTAATAAAATAATACATAGAAACCTCCTATGCCATGTGTTCAAGATCTAGAGCCTTCAAATACAATCAACGCGATCAAAACATATTGATTTTCACAAGCTAAAGATCATCTACAGCACCCAATGAGAGTGCTAAATGGGGTGCTCTATGGAGCATCAAATTAAGATCTGATACCTCATGTCTCTTGCGGTGGTTTCTTCCTAGGAACCATCAGGAACATATGGCAACTCATGGAGTCTATGATCATGGTAAACGCAATGGGATCACTCACGCCAAAGATCGTATGAAAATAAAGGAGAAAACCTAGCTAAACATCCATAATGAGAGTGCGACACATTGGGCTCTCTAGAGCACCAAATCGATATCAAATGGCTACAATTATTTTAGATTAAAATCATAACATCTCACTATCTAGAAGGAGTTTTGAGCTGAAGTTTTATAGATATGTTTGTCTTTTTATCATCTATTGATGCACATTCTCTAGTTAAGGAATTTTAACCCATACACAGATTCATGATTTTATATATAGAAAATTTTAACCCTAACAAGCTTCTTATATCTCTCTCCTCAAGTTTTTCATCTCTTTCTTAGCATTAGGTGGCTCGAAGGAAAAGGAGAGAAGATCAAGGCCAAAATTAACCATTATTTGATGTTGAAGCTTGTCATGCATGCAAGATCAAGCAGAAAGATCATGATCGGAGTGAGTTGAGCATCATTCAGCTTAGGAAGTGCATCAAAACAAGGTTCGTGCAAAGATTTTGATCAATTATGTCTGGCAATCCAATCCATAAATAGTATATAATATAATTATTTTATTTAGTACTATCTTTCATTATCCACTCATCACATGATGTTACACATCATCGTCCATGCATCATGTTTCTCTATTTGATTTTCCTAATTTTCATCATGTCATCTCATTTTTTTATCTTAGTATTATCTTTCATCCCCAAAAGTATAAGATCAAGAGTTCACATTCCTCTCTACACTTTAAAATTCATGCTCATATCCTTTTCAATTGTCGCATCATCCACCGTTTGTCATCTCTCTCTCTCTCTCTCTCTCTAGAAAACCTAAGCTTCTTGAGGGGTTGACTCTTAATGAAATCCCTACACCAGAGTGAGTAACATAGAAATGTGTGACATAAAATTCATTCCCAACAAGGATGCAAAACACATCAAAGTCAAGCTCAATCACCTAGATTTCTAAAAGAGAGCGGACAACACAAACAATCAGCGTCGTGAAGGGACCACGTGTCTCCCTCTGATTGGCCAATTGGATTAAAATCACCTCCAATCAGCGAGTGCCACGTAAGCTCATTACAGTGGGGCTTGATCTACTTCAATCTATTTTCCAATGGGGATCCCCATGAATAAAGTCTCTTTCTACACCGCTTGCGCGACAGACAGAGGGAGAGGGAAGAGATAGAGATGGGGAATCGCCCGACGAACAAGACTAAGAAACCATCCCTTCATCTCCTTCCATCGTTCGAGGAACGCTTCGCCGACATCCCCGAGCCGATGCGGTCGAGGATGGTCAGCGCCAGCCGCGACGCACTCAAGCCGATGGTGCAAGAGATCGTCGCCGAGATCAAGAACGTCGTCTCTGGGCCGGTCACCACCGTGCCGGAGGATATCGTCACCTACGATAGCGTCCTCAGAGCCGCAGATATCGCCGGCGTTGACGCGGAAGAAGCCCGCTGGCTGCGCGATTTGCTCGTCATCTCGTGCGAGGATAATATGAGGAAGGCGGCGCTGGCAAGGGAGGCGAGAGTTGGCCGGGTAGATCTTTTCTACTCCTTGGGCATTTCTTCTCGGCAAGAGAAGAGATCTTTGTTTCCAAGATGAGCCTTAGAAAGTTGATTCTCAGTACAGCCCATCGGCCAAAAGAATTCATCTTCCTATTCCTGCAAGTTGCAACACAAATTCAAGAACAACCCGTTGCTCTTTCTCTCTCTCTCTCCTCACTCTCGTCCTTCTCTCTCCTCTCTCTCCATCTTTTATTTTTCTATCTCTTCTTTCTCTGACGCTTCTCTCTTTTTTTCTCTCTCTCTCTCTTCCTCCTCTCTTCTCTTTCTCTCTCATTTCCGCTCTGCTCTGCTCTCTCTTCTTCTCTCTTCCCCCTCTCTCCTCTCTCTTCTCCTCCACTTTTCTTTCTTTCTCCTCTCTTTTCTTTCTCTCCACTCTCACTCTTCTCTCTCCTTTATGTCTCTCTCTTCTCTCTTTTCTCTTCTCTCTTCTCTCTCTCAAATATCATACAAGTCATAAACTGAATAAAGATGTAAAATTTCACTCACATTTAGTGAATATTAGTTCTTGTATTAATGATTTAATTTTCAGTAACATAATTATGAGTTAATTTATACTCAATTTTCAATTGAAATCTACATTACTTTTTAAGAAGCTCATTTGGTTTAATGTTTCATATGTTCATGGCTATGTGTGCGTGAAGAATTAAAAATTCAAGTTCTTTGCCAAATCTGTCGAGCACATCACATCATCTTGTACACATGCCGCCACCTTCTCCAGCCTGATATGACCACGCATATCAACCATGGCTTTCTGTCATCAACATCCCTAGTGTATCTCTACAAACATCTACCATGGCACAACCATCTGAGAATTGGTATTTTTCACAAGTGCATTTCAGATGCTGCCACTCATGGATCATGTTGCATCTCATCTCATTGGATACCCTCTTGAGTCATCATCTCGTCGGCTTGCCACTCATCATCATCTCCTTGGCGTGCTAGGGTCACATACCTACCTAATGCATTTTTTTATGGAGAAGTCGTCTCCTTATCTTTTGCATCAAGCCATTGACTCGTCGGCAAGCCCCTCACGGTTGTCTCCTTGGCTGACTTGCGATCATGTGTCCCTTGTCATATCTTTTCCGAAGTGGTCATCTCTTCAATTGCCTATTTTCAAGCACCTTGCACTATCTATGGTGTGTCACCAATCTATGATTATAATAGCATTACTTTATATAGTATGTCAAGTTGAGAATGTATTCTTCCATGCCTTAGCTTGAGGAGAGTATGAAAGCCTACTGGGGGCCAAAAACTCTCTGTTTCTCTCCTAAAATCCTATATAGGACATCATGTAACCCTAATATCATATTTTCTTCATTTCTCATATACCATCTTTCCTCGATGAGAAGATGAAATCTATGTAGAGTTCAAGAGTATTGATTCTAGCAGTTTAATGGAGAGATTTTTTTATAACTGATAACACGCAAATGATACATGAAAATATATGATTATTAATATAAATTAAGGCATAAAACATTCTATTATAATTCACGTTATAATATTTTTTAGTGTTTATCTATCATTCTATGATAATTAAGTTATAATCTCAAAACGTACTAATTTAGGGATAATTAGTATAAACTAAGAGAAATAATTTTAAGATTAGATTATCCCCATTTTATTTGAGATTATAACTAGGTTTTAATGTTAAATAATAAGAGAAAATATTTTTTATACACATTTATTTTTTTAAGATTTAAATTCTAAAAAAAATGAGTATATTTTTATAATAAAAAATTATTCTCTTGTTATTTATTGAATTTGATTTTTTTAGAATGATAGATAATTTAATTTTTGGCGTAATAAAAAAATTGGATTAATTTGGAGTTGTATTTTAAAAGTAATAAAATTTTCTAATTTTTAGAGATTTTTTTAGAATTTTTCTCATTTTTTATAAATTTATTTTGATTTATTTTGAATTAAAAAGAATAAAAAAATCAGATTTCATCGTGTGGTGGTGTGGCAGCTGACGTGGCACGAGCAAAAAGTGGGGGAGGGCGTCGCCACATGGCAATGCATGAACGTGCCACGTGGCGCACAACGTAACACGTATGTGTGTGCAACTGTGTGCGCGCATGTGTGCGTGAGTGTAATTAGAGAGATCAAGAATCCTTTTCAGGATAACGCTATCTCTATAATTACATGCACCTATATATGTGGAATCGCCTGAATTTTTGCCATGTGTGACTATTTTTTCTGTTTTTATGTACGTAGGTGACGTGACGTCATGTGGAGCGTCCGATGGCGCGATTTAATCGCGATCGTCAATCGTCACTTAAGTGAAGGGGTACATGATACATTTTAGTTCGTCAACAAATCATTTTAAAATGATATAATCTTAGCCGTTCATTTAGGGAGTTATAATGTCTGAGATTAAAACCGATGAAACTCATCTTAAGCGTCAGATCAAGATCAGACGTCCAGCGTAACACTTGTTTCTTTTTCACGCGCGACATGGCGAAATCTTAGTAGTTCATCTTTGATCCAACATACGGGATTTAAGCGTACCGATTCGCATATATTTGTTTCATCTGAGCCGTTCATCGAAGATTAAATGCTAAATCCAACAGTTACGCCCATATCTCCTTAAAAATTGAAATGTTTTTCAACGATGTAAATCATTCTTGGGTTTTTTTGAGTAATCGAACTGTCTAGACACCATAATCCTTTAATCTATTGCTTCTCTTTGCTTCTAGATAAATTTCTGTGTCCAAGGAGTGTTTGAAAGTAATATTTCGTTGACAAAATAGAGAGAAATCAATTCTTGAATGTCAACGATCATCTTCGAATTCACGGAATGAAAAGCCTTTGATCGGATGAGAAATTGAATCAATTCGAGTGCTATCTTGAGTTAGAAATCTTTTTTTCATCTAGTCTTTCTATGAATAAAATTATATTTCAATTTGGAATCGTAGATTTAGTCAATTTTGTTTTTAATTTCTGGTTACTCTCTCCTTGCGATCCGAATTTCTATCTAATTTTCGCTCGTTGATTTCATTGCGAATCTTGATCCAAATTCTATGATTTTTTATTCTCTAGATTTGACTTCAAGTTATCTTTCCAAATCTATCAAAATTCTTAATTTCTCACCTTGTTTCATCATTCGATTTGATCAAATTTCATAGAGTTCTTCAAAATACCTTAATTCTTCGTGGCTTCAACCCTTATTCACCACTAAACTTCTAAATTCGAGATTATTTCTTTAAATTTGTGAGTTTGGTCATTGTTTTGACGCGTATCCACGTGTTTTCAACAACCTCGCTGATTTGCTTTTTCAATACCCAATGACAAAATAACTGCAAGTCGACTAGAGAAAGAAAAAGTAGACAAAGAAGAATGTCATCATGGAACTAGTTTATAGATTCATCCCCTTGAACTTAGGCTAGTTTGAATTCAAAATCAGGATTGATCTGATTCAACATTTTTTTGCAATCATGATTCAATCGAACTTTATTCTACTATGAACTAAAATTCACTTGTGCTTCCCTCTTTTCCTAATAATAGTGAAATTGGTGTGTATTTTTAATCCATTATTAGTCATATGCCATTAGAGTTTGAAAAATTTCAAACCCCATTTCAATCAAATACCTTAATTGGAAACTATCTTGTCAAAATTTGTATTACAAGGTTGATTCATGCCTAATTTGAGTTGATAAACCAATCCAATCATATGCGACGACAAGCCCTAATTCCATAATCTCAAACAAGGGTGATACAAGATATAAAAAATTTCATGAATCTTAAATTTTGGTCAATTACTTCTCTGCAACAACAAACCCTAATTGCATTATCTCAAACAAGGGTAATACAAGGTGAGAGAGAAAGAGGGAGAGAGAGAGAGAGAGAGAGAGAGAGTAAGCGGACATAGTGAGAGAAGTGATCAAACGTGGGACCTCCCCATCATGGGCTGATGGGGATATTGCAAGAACTTGTAATCTTGGTCTTCTAATATGGAGATTCTAGTGAAGTAGGATCGAAATGCCTCCATCTGTCCGTTTCTAGATGACCACCCATTTGTACTACTAGGATGGCATGCTCTTCTCCCACCCTCCAAATTTTGCGGGGAGAGAGAGAGAGTGGTTATCCCCGACGAAGGCGGAGGGTCGTTGATCATCTCTTCTACTTACACAGCCCCCCGCTGCTTCTCCTCAGTCACAACTCAGAACTCTTTACTCTTTCTTGCGAGAAGCGGGCGTCCACGAAAGTGTAACTGATGGGGAAGCACGCGACTGGCCAAGTCATCGGGGGAAGAAAGACGGAGAAAGCGGTGGCGCCGTCGTTGGAGCAGCGGTTGCGGGACGTTCCGGAGCCGATGCGGTGGAGGATGATCCGCTGCTGCCGCGACGCCGTCCAGAAGGCCGTGAAAGACGCGATCGCCGAGATGAAGAGCATCATCGAGGGGCCGGTGACGACGTTTCCGGAGGATTTCGTCGCCTGCGACGGCGTCCTGAGCGCCGCGGAGATGACTGGCGTCGACGCGGAACAACTCCGTTGGCTCCGCGATTTCCTCGTGGGCGCCGAGAGGAGAAAAAAGAGGGACGTGCTGGCTGCGGCGTCCAGAACAGGCTCGCTGGATCGTCTCTACCGCCGGCGTCTTTCTCGCGCAAGGAAGTAATATTCCGAGATGAACCAGAACAGTTCCTTTGCTTTGCATGAATTTTTCTTTCTTTTTTTTTCGTGAAAGAAACCTCCGTCGTTTGCATCTTTGGAGTGACTTTCTTGTCTGCTTCTTCTTCTTCTTCTTCTCTCTCTCCAAGTCTTAAGACTCGTGCCTGCTTCTGCGCCTTCTTCTTAGTCTCAAGGCTCCTGTCTTCTTCTTCTTCTTCTTCTTCTTCTTCTCTCTCTCTCTCTCTCTCTCTCTCTCTCTCTAAAGACTCAAGGCTCGTGTCTTAAGCACATACATTTGACTTTAGCTCTAAGGCTGACGGATTCTCATCCTGTCATCTATATACATAAGACAAGAATCTCTCTCGCTCTAGGAGGTGGGGTGGCCATTAGGAAACAGACTATCCACGCAGGCCTTTCTCTTGGCGAGGACTCGCTCGTTGACCGAGCTCTGCATGGTCAACGCATCATGGATGGCCGCCAGAATATGCTCGCACTGCTCATCCAAGGCGAGCATGCAGAACGGCTCCTCGATCAAAACACCCACCTGGTACACGACCAATAAAAGTCAACGAAAGAGAAACCCGCTGATGAATGGAAAATTCCACGTACTTCTTCGATGCAGAAGAGCGAGGCGGCGCTGATGAAAGTAGCAGGAACGACGATCCAGTTAAAGTCGTCCCAGAGAATTATGGCTTCGGAATGCCCATGAGCTGTTCACATGCGCATATGCCTTCATGCAACGCGAAGATCTTGGATTCCTGGAAATTGGGAGCAGAAATTCGATTCATAACCATTCATGACTGGCTGACGATATCAAGGTAATTTCTAATAGTGTGAAATACAGAAGCATTCATTGACCATTGACTGGTTGACCCAACTGAGAACCTGACTTATGGTCATAGGAAATGCCTTGACTGTCAGTAAAGTAGGTTAAGCTGTTCACATCTACAAAAATTGATGACCAGTTGATAGAGAGGGAGAGAGGAACAGAGAAAATGCAACATAGCAGACAGAAAGAGCACCGCACAGAGAGAGCTGAGCGGAGAAAATGCTAGAGGGAGGCAAGGTTAGATGGGGGGGAGAGAGAGGTTAGTATAAATAATAAGAGAGAGAGAGCGCTGAGCAGAGAAAGTGCGAGAGGAGGGAGGCGGGATAAGGAGGGGGGAAGAGAGAGGTTAGAATAAAGGAGAAAGGGAGAGAGAAAGAGCTGAACAGAGAAAGTGCGAGAGAAGGGAGGCGGGGGGGTTAGAAGGGGAGAGCGAGAGAGGTAAGTATAAATAGTATGAGAGAGAAATATCATATATCTATCCCGAAGATCGTCCATGCAGTGAAACTTACAATTTCGACTATTATTATTCTACAAGAAAGAAGATTTTTATCAAAACGAAGAAAAAGAGTGGACTAGACAGTCTGAAATTTGAAAGACTAGAAAAGTCAACTATACGCGAGAAAAACAAATGGAGAAGGTCAATTATCTAGATTTTAACAGATCATGAGGTCAGATCATGGTCTCAAGACAAAATCTAGGTTTTGGCTTAAAACCTGAAGATGACCCTGACATATTGATCCTTGCTTACAAAAGCAGAACCGATCTCTCTTTCAAAGTATTCCCCTTGGTATCTCACTCTATCCCCGTTAACACTTGTGTCCCCAAACACTTCTCTCTTTTTTTTAACTCTCTCTCTCTCTAAACATCTTTCTGATAGCATCACACTTTCTCTCCAAATTGATACTGCTGTCTCCAAGCACGTTCTCTCTCTTAACATCTATATCTTTCCCATGACATCTCTCTCACACACAACATCTTGTCTCTCTCTCTCTCTCGATATTTTCCTCATAAAATGCAGAAATAAAAGAGATTGTCAGAGCTGCGTTTACCATGACACATCTCTTGGCCTCCTCGATCTGCAGCAACTGAATGCTCCGCGAAATAAACTCCACGACACACCGAGGATGATTCTTTGACCTCATCACAACCGCCAAATCCTCCTCGTCAATGATATTCTTCAAGTCAGATACGATATCTGAACCAAACATAACGTGACACTGCACAAACAAAAACCAACAAACCCGCAATTCAAACACAAGGGAAAACAGAAAGGTAAAATATTTTAGGCTTTCATTTTTAAATGGAGATCATATGAATTAGTGTAGATTATATGCCATCCATTAACAACACCCCCCCAATTATTTGGTTCATTTCAATCGTAAATTGAAGGATTAATCGTAGATTCAATCACAGACATTGAATTAAAGAGTGGGGTTAATTGAATGCGTAGAGAATATTATAATTCAGTAATGATTGTCCAAATAATTAGGATTAAGAAACTTAAGTCAAATATGTAAAGTCTTTGATTTCTTCAGTGAACATAATATCTATTTTTTAGATTACATGCAATCATTTCATCCCTAATGTCGCTCTTTAGTATTAGAGGAGCACCGGGTTGGAGAAGAACTCCAATCCGATGGGAAAAAGAGGGTACTTGTACCGGTATATCACCGATCTCGGATGATCTTCGTTTGATGTTCGAAGAGAAAAATCGTTAAAAATGGACGCGGATAATTATAATTGACTGATGATGGGCTGATTAATTACGAATATGAGGCTTGTAAACATAGTACAAACCTTGAGTGCAACGGGAAAAGCCATGATGTAACTCAAAAGGGCCTTCTTCGTTCCAGCATCGGCAGATAGTTCATTCCCGCTCAAGGCAATCACCATACCCGCCAGCTCATGCGTCCCAGATACAACCTTAAACCAAGCATGCCTCCCTTCATGGAACCTCGAATAAGAAGCCTCGGTCCGGAAAACCAAAAGCAAAGCCAAGGCGGGAGCAGTCAGCTGATAAGGCAGCGAAGAAGCTCTCAGAACGGGGGAAAACTCGGGGTGCCAAGCACCTTGAACGTCAGAATTATAAGTAGCTAAAGTGGCGGCGACGGCGGTGAGACAGAATACCGGGGGAATAAGAGAGAGAATGACACGGGAAGAGAGACTAGAGAGGAGATGGCGCACATGGCGGAGTGAGCTGCGGTGCTCGACCCAGAGGTCGTGGTTGTAGAGGGAGCGGGGTTTCCGCATGCCCCTTTCCTTTGTCTCGTCTGCCCATTCTGGAATTTTGAGGAGATAAGATAGCGGAGGGGGAAGAGAGGGTTGCTTGCAGCAGGTGATGCGGAGAGAAAATGAGCCGAAGGAGGAGGGGGAGCGCGGGAGAAGTTTTGATTGGAGCTCGGGATTGATGCGGGAGAAAGAGTTGGAGAGAGTAGACGGGGTCTTCCTCTCATTGTTTATTTTTAAATATTTAATTTGTAGAATTTTTTATAAAAACCATTATAATGATATCGATATACAATATAGACCTTATGTTTGTGCTCCTTTATATCCATATATCTCATTGTTTAATAAATTTATAGAGCCAATAACACCTCATTAGTCAACCTCTATTAATTATTTATATGAATATATAGATTAATTAAATATAGCACTCATTAGTCAACCTAATCATATAGCTCATTCATTTAGTCTAAGAGATATTGATGGATATTATGTAACCCACAAAGCAATCATACTTCCATATATATCTTGTTTATGTTCATTAAAATGAAATTTATTTATTGTCATTCTTGTGGGATGTTTAAAACGAAGTCCGAGAGCATATGCAATTACTAAGTGAATTATGATGAGATCATAATACATTCATCTTTATTCTTTAAGCAAATGTTCTAAACATTCTTGTTCGTGGGTATATTCGAGAAGGACATCGAATTATCTAGAAATAATAACACTATCTGATTCAACTCATATGATGAGAATGGCTGATCATATAGCCATCAGTGTGGAGACGCTAAGGATAGATAGTGTGTGCTCTTCAGAAAAAGAATTCACTTAATTGATCCATATAAATCACTTCATGGTAATTATACTTAATTATCAATTAGGTTGATTTATGTCATGGTTATATACGTGGTCCTTTGACTTGAGACATTGACAGAACAAATCGATGCAGTCGTTAATTGCACACCGATTCGTGTAAAAAATAAAGCCAAACTCATCAATTTTATGATTTAATCACGAATTGAATAGTATAGTGGTGAATAAGGGTCGAATCTACTGAGAAAGAAGGGATTTTTGAGAGATCTTTTGGAATTCGATCAAATTGGGCAATGAATTGACGTGAGAAATGAGTGAAAATGATAAATTTGGAAAGAGAACTTAAAGACAAATCCACGGAATCAAAAATCACTCGATTTGGATCAAGATTCGCGGAGAAATCAATGAGTTAATTAAAGAAAATTTTTTTAACGCGAATTAAGAGAAATCTAAAATTAAAAAATAAATTAACTAAGTTAATGATCCTAAATTAAAAATTAATGATACACGACAAAAGATTAGGAGGACAACACATAATCTACCCCAAAATAGTGATCAGAATGTGACGCAACCTTAGCGCAGGATAAATGTATAACAGAGACTTGAGTCCACAAGGCTTGATCTACAAGAAGGGTTAGAGTCTGAATCCACAGAACTAACCTCTTCGACCCTTGAATCCACAAGGGGGTGTGCTTAAATTCACAAACACTTAAGCACTCTTAGCAAGGAGAACACTCAAAAAGAAAACATAGCTCTCAAAAAGGGATAACTTCAAATTGTGAGTTCAAGTGTTACACTGGGGGGCCTTATATAGGCCTCAAAAAGTGAAGGGTTGTCCAAGTGACAAGACCCATGAAAAGACAACACAAAAGTCTTGAAAATATAACTTTGACAGCATGCATGTGTTAGAGAGAGAAGTGACAAAAGCAAAAGAGAATCTTCTAGGCCTTGTCAAGCCTCTCCAGAAAGATATTTGTAGTTTCCAAGGCATGTCATAAATATTTCTGGTCCCAATGAGATTTTCTGACAAATGTGTCACGTCTTAGGGATGCTCCCTTGGCCCAATAAGCATTTAATGGGCCTCCAATATAAATAGGCCTAGAATAATACAAAGTGGGTTCCTGGGCTACATTCTGGCTTACATCAAAATGAACCAATTAATCCCCGGATTCAAGGATTTTTAGTCCACGATTTTGAAAACGATCTTCGGTGTTCAAGAGACGAATTCTCCCTATTCGATCAACGAAATCTGGCTTTCATCTACTCCGTGGACGCGGAAATGAGTCTAGAAGTGTTTGGAAGCAAGAGATTCAAGGATGGTGGTGTATAGATAGTTCAATTGATCGAAATCATCAAAGAATACATGAAATGTCGAAGAACATCTCAATTTATATGCTAATTTGGGCGTAACCGTCCGATGAAACGTTTCATCTTTGATCAATGGCTCTGATGAAACGCATCAATGCGAATTGTTACGGTAAAGTCGTGGCCGTTGGATCAGAGTTGGACTGCCGAGATGAAGCCACGTCGCGCGCTTTAGAAATAACGCTTGGAATGCCATCCATTCGATCCTGATCTAACGCTCTAGATGCGTTTTTGTCAGTTTTAATCTCAGCCCTTATAACTCTCTTAATGAACGGTTGAGATTATATCGTATTTAAAACGATTTGTCGACGAGCAATACTATGCCACGTACCCCTCGCCTTTAAGTGAAGATCGACGATCGTAATTTAATCGCTCGCTTGGACGTCCCACATTGCGCAACGTCACATCCCGTTCTTGATCGTCGATTGCAATTGATCAAACGCTCCAGATTGCGCCACGTCACCTACGCCCTAATAATTAATTGAAAAATTGATTTTAAATTAGAAAAATTGATTTTTAATTCCAAGAAATCCTTAGAAGTTCATTAAAAATTTAGAAAAAATTTAGAAAAATCCCTAAAAATTAGAAAAATTCATAACTTTTAAAATAGAACTTCAAATTAATCCATATTTCTTTCATTAGATCAGAAATTTAATTATATATCATTATAAAAATTAAAAATATTTAAATAACAAGAGAATAAATTATTATTTAAAAAATATACTCATTTCTTCTTGAAAAACAAATCTTAGAAAAGTAAATGAGTGTTTATAAACATTTTATCTTATTATTTAACATTAAAACCTAATCATAATCTTAAATTTAGATGGAAATAATCTATTCTAAAATATATTTTTAATTATGCATAATTATCCCTAAAATAGTGCATTTTGAGATTATAACTTAAATTGCATGAAATGATAAAACTGCACTCAAAATATGATAACATGCATAAAAATGAAATATTTTATGCCTTAATTTGCATTAATAATCATATTTTTGAATGTCAATATTGCAAGTTATCAGACACCAAAGACATGTTGTGGATGGATAATCGTATTTTGATTATGACTTATGAATATTTTGCAAGTTTTCATTTGATGTTTTCATCAAAATTTTGAAAGTTTATTTACCTCAAAACCAAGCTCATGGACTTCATTACAAATATCACACAAGAATGATAATGAATAAATTTTATTTCAATGAACATAAATAAGATGTATGAAAGTGTGATTGGCTTATAGGCCACATAATATCCATCAAGCTAGGATACATCCATTGAAATCGAGACATATATGATAGATAATGGGTGTTATTCATAGAAAGAGTTCACTAAATCGATTCACTTGAATCATTGAATGACACTGTACTTAATTTTCAATCAAGTTAATTCATGTCACAATTATGTATATAATTTTTAGACTTGAAACACTAAAGATATCTTGTGGATGGATATCGTGTTTTGACACCAAGGATAGGTAGTGGGATCTCTAAAACATTATAAATTAGATACGACATGAAGTTTTTTATGGTGATTAAGTGGTCAAGATGGATTGTCCACTCTCTATATTAGAGGAGATTGACTCAAAGGAGGAGATCAAATGAAATATTTGGCCAAGTTGATGGAATTATCAAAGAAGGTGTTCTCAATGATGTACTCTATGCAATTGTACTATCTTGGGTTACCAATTAGGGTTTGACACTTTGGTGGGTGACGAAGCATTTTATGCGGTCGTTAAAACAAACAAACGTTGGTAAAAATTTTATAATTCCGAACTCACAATAAAAAAGATATAAAATCAAGTATAGTGAAAAGATCGGGTCGATCCACTTAGAACACGGTTGACTTTGATCTCAAACTTGACTTGGTCAAACATAGGTTTAATTAGAGTTTTTAAGAAGTGAAAATGATAGTTTATTAATGGTAATGATATAAACATACTAGAAAAAATTTTCAGAATTAAGAAACTGATTAAGAAATATACTAGAAATGTCAAAAGTCAAGGTCAAAGCATTGACTTTGACTAATAGTTGACTTTTTGTAAAATTAGAGAATGAAAAGGGCTTCAAATATTAGGAAAATTATATATTAAGAAACTAGAGAGAAAATGGAAATTATTAATATAAAATTAGTGATTTTTTGAGAAGAATTAGATTTATTATGAATTAATGAAAATCAAAGATCAGAAAAATCCCGAAATGAACACTTCGGATTAAATCATCAAATTGACTAAACCAATGATATTCAAATATTAAAATTGATATATCAATAGAAAGCTAACAACCAGGTTATTCCAAAGAGACCAAAGTTGTCAAATTTCAATTTATATTTTAAGAGTAATTGATCTCGCAAGTCAACGCCCAAATTCGGATTGAAAATAAACAGTAGTTAGTCAAACGTCAAATTGATGGGCCAAATGATGATGCAATTTATTATTTTACCATCCATAGAAATCTGATGAAATAAGGAATCTAATGAAACCAGAATCGAATGATTTGGACTTAAGATTAGGGATAAATCCTTATTTCAAAATCAGCAAAATTCACCCTCAAATTTGGGCAAAATGAAGAACAAAACGATTGTAAAAACAAAATTAACCTACCAAATCAAATCTAAATTATAATTATTTCAAGGAGAATGATTACATCACACTACTAACCCGATTGACGTGAAGATTTTGGCTTCAATTCACGCGGATTAAAGAGTATTCGGTCAATTTCATCTTCGACGTGCATTCGGCGTTCAAGGAGAGATTTTGATTCATCCTTGTGATGAATCGTGACGGATCCTATCTCAATCTGATCGCGATTGAGTCTAGAACGCAGGGAAATTGCGATGAACTCAAGATATGCCTTCAAAATTGCTTAATTTCTTCACGATTAATCAAGAGTTGAGTTTAAAAGGAAGGGAGAACACAATTTTATATAAAAATCGTGCGATAATCGCGGACCGTCTGATTCAGTGAAGACCAATCGACAGCCATGATTGCACGATTATTGTGGGCCACAATCCCACGATCCTACGTAATTCGCCCGTTCGATCTTGATCGGAGGATTCTGATGCATCCACGTGTCGCCCCACGATTATACGACGCGGACCCACGCTCTCTGCTTATTTCGCCCATCTGATCTTGAGCAGAGCCTCCTCGCAAAGCCGCATGTTTCAAGGTGAGTCGTCAATCGCGCTCACTTAGGTTTCTTTTAACGCACGTACTTTGATGGTGATCGCATGGACTCGGGTCCATACGATCGACGTGCTTCATTTGATGTGATCGCATCCAACGTGCATTGTTCTGCCACGTGTCCTTCAAAGAAAAGGTTAACTGGGAACATAGTCCCATGACGTGTTGTTTTTGTGCGTCGTTAAAACACAAATACGAGGGTCAAACAAAATTTATAAAACCGAACTCACAAAAACAAGATATAATAATCAAGTACTGGGTAAGTATCGGGTCGATCCACAGAGAGCAGGGTTGACTTTAATCGCAGAGTTGACTTGGTCAAACTTAGGTTTAAAAGGAGTTTTAAATAAGAGAATATAAGATGTAAGATATGGAAATGATATAAATAAGGTAAATAAGAAGTTTTAAGATTTGAAATCTCGGATTTGACAGAGAAAAGTCAAAAGTCAAAGTCAAAGCATTGACTTTGACCAGCAGTAGGTGTTTCTGCAAAATCAGAGAATCAAACAAAGTCAGAAGATTACGAAAAGTAGATATTTGGAAACTAGAGAGAAAATTGAATTTATTGATATAAGTTTTGTAATTTTTGGATAAGAAATGGATTTATTATGAATTATTGAAAATTAATGATCAGAAAATCCCCTGAAATGAACACCTCAGAGGAAATCTTCAAATTGAATGCCCAAATGAAATCCAAATCTTGCAATTTTATATCAATAGAAAGCTAAGAACCATAGGAATCCAACAAGACCGAATTTATCAAATTCTGATTTTTCAATAAAAAGTAATTGACCCCTAAAGTCAACGTTTGACTTCTGATGAAAGATGAATAGTCCGTGGTCAAACGTTAAATTGAAGGGTCAAATGAACTCAGAATTTGATGAAATTGCCATCCACGGAAAGCTGATGAAAAGAGGAATCCAATGAAACCAAAATTAAGTGATTTGGAATTATAATCAGAGAGATATCCTATTTTCAAAATCAGCAACTTTTCGGACTGAAATTTGGGGAAAATAAAGAACACTATGAACTAATTTGCAAAATTAAACTTTTAAATCTAATAAAAACTCAAATTACCTCCTGATAATCGATCGAATCTCACTACTAACACGATTTCTGCAAGGATGGGGCTCCAATTCTCGTGGATTGAAGCGAATTTGCTCGGATTCTTCCTCGTGGACGTTCGGAATTCAAGGGGAAAATTCGATGAAATCAAGGAGAAATTCGTGATCAATCCCGCTCCAATTGCTTCGCAATCGAGTCTAAACGTGGGGGGAACACGATGAACTAGAGATCTTCCTGGAAACTCGCCTAATTTCTTCACGAGTCGATCAAAAGTTAAAGAACAAAGGAGTACATGAGTTTTTAAAGAGGGAAATTGGCCCAAAATCGTGGGCTGTAGAGGCAGTCGTGGGAGCGGTTTTGCATGGTCGTGAGAGCGATTCCTTCGGGGCGACGTTGCCGCTTCGAGATTGGCCACGAATTGGCCTGAATTTCGCCATGAATTCCGTTTCCTACAGGCCACGCTTTTCGTCGGGATCGACAACGATCGACCACGATCGTGGCCTGATCGTGCGTCGATTGGGCGTCGATCTCACTGCACATCCTCACGAAAATCCCGTCTGGCCCTTGTGGAGTTGATTCCGCAGCAATTGCTCCACGATCGCGGCTCGATCGTGCCGCGATCGCGGTTCGATCGGACCGCGATCGTGGAGTTCTTCCACGTGTCCTCGCAACCGTCTGATAACGCCTCAGGTGAACGAATGGCTCCGATCGCCCGATCGCGTGGTCCCCGATTCTGACGAGCGTCCGCCGTCAGATGGGCAAAGATCGCGGTGATGATCGTGATCGTAATGCCCTCCGTTTGATGAAGATCCAGCGCTCCAGAATCGTCCACGTGGCGCAAGTTAAGCCTTCCGATCGACGTCACTTAAGTGAGTCTTTGCGCACGTGTTGAATTGATGATCGCGTGGACTCGGGTCCACGCGATCGTAGCCGTCCGTGAGAAGATCGGACGCTCGCCGCGTGTCCACGTCACCTGCAGAGTAAAACCGTGTGGGAA
This sequence comes from Lemna minuta, assembly GCA_024174645.1. Lineage (NCBI taxonomy): Eukaryota > Viridiplantae > Streptophyta > Magnoliopsida > Alismatales > Araceae > Lemna > Lemna minuta. The sequence goes on along the minus strand of CM044120.1, from coordinate 554,985 downwards.
CATAGTCCCACACGGAGAGAATAGGAAGTTTTTGCGCGGTTAAATAGGGGAGCAAATCGTACATATTAGCCAGTTCTAAGAATAGGCTTATATGTACGATAACCCTATGTTATGAATATGATATATGTATACGCCACATGTCACGTCACGGGCCACACGCGTCCTGCCACGTGGCCTCAGCGCCACGTCGTAACGGCGCGGTGGACCCGTGCGCCACGTGGGCTCGCTCGCCACGTCAGCCCGCGTGCGCCACGTCAGCTCCGCAGGTACGTTTTCCCTTTTTTTCGCGATTTTTCTAAGAAATACCTTAAAAAATCAAATAAAAAATCAGAAAAAATATTATAAAAATTCAGAAATTCATATTTCTCAAAATACAACTCCTTTTTAATCCAAAATTTTCTCCATTGGATCATAAATTCTTTTCTTTTTAATATCATGTCATTAAAAATATGTTTTCAAGAAGGAAAATAAAGATGAATTAAAATTTCATTAAATAAGTTCTAATTAAACATTCTAAATCATAAATTCATCTTAAAATCATCCTTCCAAACATTTACTAAAGTCAAGAATCATTTAATAATAGCGATTAACTCCTATTAATCTAAACAAAAGATTAATCATCTCTTACGCATGAAATTATCTCTAATTTATGCACAAATATCAACTTTAGTGAAATGACATGCCAATGGAGAAAATTCCTAAAAAGTATGATAACATGCATCATATTCACATAAAATAAGCATGAATATGAGTTAATTAGGGTAAGAATTCAGGTTATAAATGCATGTTATCATCTCACACGGAGGAAATCGGTGAAATAGGTGAGTATAAAAGGTGGGGCGTTCTAATGCATTTGTGCTACCGCCCCAACTATCTAATCTGAGCCCACTAACTCGTGGGCCCATTGCTTGCCAGCCTGTCACTCCTCCTGCCACGTGACACCACCCGGACGTCCGCATGGGCTCGCGTGGCCCTGCCACACATCCATGCCACCTCAACGCGTGGGTCCGCGTGGCGCTGCCACGTGGCCTTGCGTGCCATGTTGCATCCGCGTGGGTCCCACGCGCCATGTCAACTCCGCGGGTCTTGTGGAGAATTAAACCCCCCTTTTTTGAATTTTTTTAAAGGAATTAAAATCGGTAAAAATGAAAATAAAATCCAAAAAAAATCACGAAAATTCAGAAATCTATATCTTTAAAAATATAACTCCTTTTAAACTCAAATTTTCTCTATTGGATCACAAGTTCCTTCATCTTTAATATTATGTCATCTAAAAATATAAATTCAGACAAGAAAATGGGATGGATTGAAAATAATACCAAGTAATTCATTAAGAATTTTCTCTTTTAATCATCCAATCATTCTTTTCTTGGAATTAATCCTTTTAATCATCTACTAAAGTCAAAGTAAATGAAGGAAAGTGATTAATTTATATTTATTTAACCTTGTAAAAGATTAAACATCCATAGAGCACATAATTAACCCTAAATAATGCATAAATATGGACTTTAGTAGAATGACATACCAATGGAGAAAATTCATAAAAACTATGATAACATGTATCATAATCACATAAAATAAGCATGCATATTAGTTAAATAAGATAAGAATTTAAGTTAAATATGCATGTTATCAGTGGGCTGCCAACTCAACCTATTAATTATTTACATGTTGATAAAGACAATTAATAAGGTTGACCAATAAATATAATTGAGTCTATGAAGTTACTAACTAGCAAGATATATGAACTAAGAGGGTCACAAAGATAAGGTCTAAGTGATGGATATTATGTGGCCTATAAGCCAATCACACTTTCATGTATCTTGTTGATGTTCATTGAAATAAAATTTATTCATTGTCATTCTTGTGTGATGTTTGCAATGAAGTCCATGAGCATGTGCAATGACTAAGTGAATTATGATGAGATCATAATATAGTGATCACTAGTCTTTAAACATATGTTCTAAATATTCCTATTCATGGGATATTCGAGAAGGACATCGAATTATCCGGAAAGAATAGCACTATCTAATCCATCTCATATGATGAGTATGGCCGATCCTATAGCCATCGATGTGGAGACACTAAGGATAGATAGTGGGTGCTCTTTGGAGAAAGATTTCAATGAATTGATCTGTATGAATCCCTGAATGGTATTACACCTAACTGTCAATCAGGTTGATTCATGTCATGATTGTGTATGCGGTCCTTTGACTTGAGACACCAAAGACATCTTGTGGATGGATGATCGTGTTTTGATTATGACTTACGAATCCCTAGCCACGGGATATCTAAAACGTCATATATTGGATACGACATGAAGTCCACGAAGATGATTGTGTGGTCAAGATGGGATCATCCACCCTCGGTATTTGAGGAGATTGAATCAAAGGAATGAGATGCGATGAAATCCTTGGCCAAGGTAGTAGAAATATTGAAGGAGTTCTCGATGATTTCTACACGCATCAGTACTAACTTGAGTGACCAATTAGGGTTTGACAGTTGACCATACCCTAAGTCATTCATGACTCTAATGTAGATGAAGGATTATACATACATGGTAATCAATGACGGGAAGGTTCCATAAGTGAGTTCTTACATACTCCATATCTCCTAGAGTACGTGGTGTAGCTGGGCACCCAACGGGCTGGCAACTCAACCTATCGATTGGGTTAAATCGATCCTTGATTAATTAATCTACATGTGGATGTGGATAATTAATTAAGGTTGACCAATAAGATGTTATTTGGTCTATAGAGTTATTAACTAGTGAGATATATGGACCTAGAGGGTCACACACATAAGGTTTATGGATGTTGATGGATATAGACATAATTATGAGGGTTTTTATAAAAAAAACCTCATTCCAAATGTCTATAAATAGGGGGAGAACGACCACAACTCAAGGTGCCCATGCAAGCCTTGTGAGAATTCTCTCCTTTCTTCTCTTTCTCTCTTGGTGAAGAGCTTTGAAGAGGAGATCTAACCATCCGGAGACCGTGTGGATACCACTAGAGACTAGACACTTGAATAGCTTCAAGAACTCCTTCAAGGAAACCTATAAGTATGTTTTCTCATACATGCCGGATGATAGGATCATCTATTCTTGGTAGCTTGGTATTTTGAATGTCCGATTCAATGGTTTTCCGCTGCATTTGATGTTTTGATCAAAATTTCGGAAAGTTATCGACGTCAGATCCCTCACTAAGGACATCAATAGATGTAGATATATTCTAAGGGTTTTTGTGAAAATTTTATATACCTAGTTTCTGCAAATAATAAGAGAACGACTACACATTTAGGAGACCATGCAAACTTTTTAGAAACCCTATATGTTATTCTTTTTCTCTCTAGGTAAAAATTTTACAAAATGAGATATAATCACGAGATAAGCATTTGGAAACTAATAGAGGCTAGACACTTGAACAACTTTGATAAATCTTTCTTAAACACTTTAAGTGAATTTTAAAATGTACTAGGTTATAGGATTATTCGTTCGTTTTATTTAATTTTTTGAATGTTTTTTTAATGTCTTATGTTTGCATTGGATGTTTTAATCGAACTTTTGAGAGCTTTTCATCCATTCGATCCCATCACCGTACATGGTTTTCTAACATGTGATTATCAATCTTTGTGATCACTTATAGCATTGACTATTTACATTTTCCATATAAGGGGAGGACAATAAGATTTAGATGTCCATTGAATGAATATATTTTTTATTTAGTCCATCTACTTTTGCAATTATTATGAAAAATTCTAACCTTTTAGCATGGAAAAAAATACTTTGCCCTAAATCATTGGCCATTTAAGAAATAATATTTTAGTTTAAACCACTTTCAACTCACTCGGAAATCAATAAATCAACACTATGATAAGTCAAGGTTGAATCCATTATAGAATACTATTTTATCTCAATAATTGATAAATGTGTGTTAAAAATAGATAAAATATTATTTCTATTGAGCTTGTGTTCAAGAATATTGTTTAAAAGTGAGATTCTATGCTCACAATTTAGCCACCTCATGGGAAGATGAGTATATGCATATTAAACTATGTGCGTTGTAGAAAGAATGAGCGACTACACTGTGCGGAAGGAACGCCAGGCCTTGCTTATGTCAATGCACTAACTCTAAAGCAGACTATACATGATTATTTTTGTGGCTCTAATGAATTTCACAGAGCTTAAAGAGCCAAACATATTGATCTGTGGGTAGACTAGTTCACTAAACAAACAACTTTGTGTCACTATCCTTCGTTGGATACTTCTTTGTACAACAAATTGCCCACGCCATGTTTAGTCCCACTTTGAAATTGTCATTAAAACACTAGAGCACAAGACGTTGGGAATATAGAGTATTGAGAAAGTCTCTCCTAGTAAAATACATCCTCCTAATCCTAAATTGACGTCTTCGATCGATTTACTTATAATTAAAAATTTATATCAACATAGTCGATATTGATAATAGTTTCATATATTCAATAAAACTTCATAGTGTATTTGGAACTCATGGTCCTCCTTTGACAACTTCTTGCCCTGAATTAAATTTTATTTTCAAATATTTAATATTTATGGCACTTAAACGGTTTAATGTATTTATTTTTGTTATAAAAATTATTTAAATTTTCTAGTGTTATTTTATTTATTTATCCTCCTTTTTTAAGGGCCATAAAATGCAAGCAGATATTTCTAAGCGGATAAATGACGATTCCTTTTTCAAAGATGCATATTCCTTCAAAATACTCGGGAAAATCTATAAGTAGTATAATGACTGATAAACATGCTATTTATGCATGTTATTACATAGTTATTAATGCAAATTAATGCATTAATCGTAAAGATATGCATGTTATCATCTTTTAAGCATATTTCTATCATTTTGTGTAAACTCATGTTATGATCTTAAAATACATCAATTTATGGGTTATTATGCATAATTAAATATTATAATCTTTAATCATAATTATATTTAAGATCATATTCATGTTTAAAGGATGAAAATATAAGAGAAAATACTTTTATGTACATTTATGTGTATTTATGAATTTATTTTATATAATACATAAATGTATAAAATTAATATAAATTAATTCTCTTATTATTTTAATAATTTGACCTTTTATAATGATAGATTATTCAATTTTGAATCCAACAAAAAAAATTTAAATTAATTTGGAGTTATATTTTGAAAGTTATGAATTTTACAATTTTTAGGAATTTTTCTATGGAATTTTTCTTAATTTATTTGATTTTTATTTCGATTTTTAAATGTTTAAATTAATTAAAAAATGCCAAAAAAGGGGGTTTAATCGCGCGTGTACACGTGGATGCGACGTGGACAACATGAGCGCCTGCGTGACGCTGATGTGACGTGACGTATTTATATATACTATGTATATTTTAATAATGCGTATAGGTCTTTCGTTTATCGGAAGACGATTATTACCTCCTCTAAATCGCGTAGGTTATATACGCGTTTTATCCCCTTAATTTATTCCGTGTGGGACTAAAGTCCCGTCTTTTATTTTATTTCAGGGTGACGTGGCATCGTTTCATGCGTCGGATTCAATGGCGATCAACGCGATGACGTCGATGCGGTGGACACGAAGTCCACCACATCAACAATCAAACATGTGCATAATTGGAGGAGTAAGTGAACGCATCAGAGCCGTCCACCACATCTTATCACCGATCAATCACAAATCGTCAGATGGATACCTGACGAATCAAATGAAGCCTCGCGTTTCTTTACGTGATGAGGGTGCATCTCGACCCTTGACTCACGATCGGACGATCATCACAAGATGACGTTTCAAACTAAAACAGTGCGTGATCGCGATCGTCCATCGCGATGAAGCTTGATCCGACGGTCATGATTCAATTTCGTTTTTATAAAGACGAATCTTCGCGACGAAGAACATGCCCGCGATCAATCTTCGATTTCTCCTTGTTTACAAAATCAATTCGTGCGCCGTTTCTTTCCTTGTAATCGTAACTCATTTCCGCTTCAATTGAGCATTTAATTTCAAAGTTTAATCGAGGGAGAAGGAAGAAATCACATCTTGAACGTCAATATTCATCTTCAAAAATTTGGAATGAAAAGCCTTGCATCCGGTGATTAATTGGATCATTTTGAAGGCTAATTTGGGTTAGGTTGAGTGATTTCCTCTAAATCTTTCATCATTTAACGTTAATTTTCATTTTAGCACTATAGATTTAGTTTAATTTAGTTTAATTTCCGGTTTTAATCATTTTTTGAAACGAATTTCTCTCTAAACTTCAAACTTCGATTTCTCTTCGAATTCTTATCCAAATCACCTGATTTTTTATTTCGTGGATTCGAAATTGAGTTATCTTTCTTAATACACTAAAATCGCCCAATTTCTAATCTCACTTCATCATCCGATTTGACCGAATTTCAAAGATATCTCTCAAATTTCCCTAATTCTCTGTGGATTCGACCCTTAATTATCATTATAATAATTAATTACTTTGATTAATCATAAACTGGTAAGATTAGGACTTTGTTTTGACACTAAGTGGTGTGCATTCAACGACCATACGATTTAGTCTCGTTAATGACAAAATGATGAGTCGCGATTTTGATGATACGATTTATGCGATCTTTTAAAAACATACAATCGTCAGTTTAACAAAATTTATAATTTTGAGCTCACAATAACAAGAATTTGAAATCAAGTAGAGTGTAAAGATTGGGTCGATCCATAGAGAACACAGTTGACTTTGATCGAAGGGTTGACTTGGTCAAACTTAGGTTTAAATAGAGATTTTAAGAAATGAAAGTGATATATAATTACTTGAAATGATATAAATATATGAGAAAATATATTTTAAGAATTTAGAAAAGGATTTGACGAAGAAAAGTCATAAGTCAAGGTCAAAGCATTAACTTTGACTAGACGTTGGCTTTCTAAAAAATCATAGAAGAAAAAGAGGTCAAAATATTACAAAAATTATATATTCAGAAACTAGAGAGACAATGGAAAATTTTGATGTTTAATTTGTGATTTATCTTGAAGAATTAGATTTATTATGATTTATTGAAAATCAAAGATTAGAAAAATCCTGAAATGAACACCTCAGTTAAAATCGTCAAATTGGCCTAAATGATATCCAAATATTTCAATTCACATATGAACAGAAAGATAAAAACTAGAGGATTCCAAAGAGACCAAAATTGTCTAATTTCACCTTATATTTTAAGAGTAATTGCCCCCCCCCCCAAGTCAAATTCAGATTAAAAATTAACAATCGATGGTCAAACGTCCAATTGAAGGGTCAAATGATGATAAAATTTTATGAATTAGATATCCACGGAAAGCTGATAAAACGAGGAATACAATGAAACCAAAATCAAACGATTTGGACTTAAGATCAGGGAGAAACCCTTGTTTCAAAATCAGCAAAAATCTGCACCCAAATTTGGGGGGAACGATGAACAATTTGATTTCTTAAATGAAATTACCTATCTAAATCTAATCTAAACTACATAAATTGCAAGGATTACAAAGAACTCACACTATTAACCCGATTGATGCAAAGATTGAGCCTCAAAGTGTCTTGATCTTCCTTCAAAATTGCTTAATTTCTTCACGATTCGATCAAGAGTTAAGTTTACAAAGGGAGAGAACATCTCTTTATAGAGAAATTCGCGCAAAAAACGTTGTTTGTCCAATTCGTTGATGAGAGTTTTGCCGTTTGATCGCGCAAAATCAGTGGGATCGTTTGACGGATTTCACTTTGCGTGATTTGAGCCATCCGGTCTTCATCGAAAAATCCTCATAAAGCCACGTGTCCCTCCACGATTAGCCGAGTGCGTGATTAATCGCAACCGTCTGATTTCATTAATGAAATGGACGACTACAAAATTGTCACGTGCGTTGATCGTGATCCGGTGGATTGGCGTCCACGCGATTGACGTGTGTCGATTGCGCGCGTTGTTCTGACGCGCCTCGAGCCGCCACGTCACCTGGGAAAAAGAGCACATATTCCCACACAAAAAAAATTAGTGGAAATGGGCGGGTATAAAATGGAGAACCCCCTTCAGGGGTGCGTCGTCCTATTAGGCCAAGTATGCCCTAATCCTCTAACTTGTGCCCACTAACCCGTGGGCCCATCATCTGCCAGCCTAGTTAATGTTCACGCCACGTAGGCGTCCAAATGGGCTCGCGTGGCCTGACCATGTGTGCGCGCCATTCCACGTCAGCTTCATGGGTCCCGCACGATTAAATAACCTTTTTTGCCCTTTTTATAAAGGAATTAAATCCATAAAAATACATGAAAAATCAAAATAAAATCCAGAAAGTTACATAAATTTAAAAAATCATATCTTCCTTTATATAACTCCATTTTGACTCAAAATTTCTCCATTGGATCACAAATTTATTCACTTTTAATATCATGCCATCTAAAATATAAATTAAAATAAGAATAAATAATGAATTCAAAAATATTAATAAGTGAACCACTCATTTTCTTTAATTCCTCTATCATCTTCTTATTCTCTTTCTTCTTTTACTCATCTTCCCCAAAGATAAAATAAAATCACTAAAAGGTGGTTAATTTTGATTTTTTTGATCTTATAAAAGGTTATAAATCATTAAAGCACATAATTAACCCTAAATTATACAAAAATATGAACTTCAGTAAAATGGAATACCAACGGAGAAAATTTATAAAACTATGATAAAATGCATCATAATTACATAAAATATGCATGAATATTAGTTAAATAAGAATAGAATTTAATTTAAATATGCATGTTATTAGTCCTCCGCGGTCATGTTAAACACTTTGTTATCCGCGGAGAAATGCCTTAAAAACTGCGAAAATTCTTAGTCACATATACCACTATTCTGATCCTACGTTCAATCCATGCTCCGAGGAAGCAAATGCCAAGAGCTGCCACCAGTCGCCCCAGCACCCCATCTTCTCTCTCCAACTCTTTCTCCCGCATTAATCCCAAGCTCCAATCCAAACTTCTACTGCGCTCCCCCTCCTCCTTCGGCCCATTTGTTCTCTCGCATCACCTATTGCAAGAAACCCTCTCCCCCCTCCACTATCTTATCTCCTCCAAATCCTACAATGAGCAGAGGAGATAAAGGAAAGTGGGATGCGCAAACCCCGCTCCCTCTACAACCACGACCTCTGGGTCGAGCACCGCAGCTCACTCCGTCATGTGCGCCATCTCCTCTCTAGTCTCTCTTCATGTGTCATTCTCTCTCTAATTCCTAGAATTTGACTTTTTAGAATGATAAATAATTTAATTTCTGATCTAATGAAATAAATTCAGATTAATTTGGAGTTTTATTTTAAAAGGAAATTTTTTTCTAGTTTTTAGAGGGTTTTCTAGAATTATTCTATTTTTATGAATTTATTTGGATTTATTTTGAATTAAAAAGAATAAAAATTAGATTTGATCACGTGCTGATGTGGCAGCTGACGAAAAGGGGCGACAACGTAATTAGATTTTTACACATAACGAAAAGGGGCATCGCCACGTGGCGCACACGTATGTGTGCGCAAGTGTGTGCGCGAGTGTAATTAGAGAGATTAAGCATCTTTTTTAAGATAACGCTATCTCTCTAATTACATACACCTTATATATACGTCGAATCGCTTGAATTTTTGCCATATGAGACTATTTTTCTATTTTTATGTGCACAGGTGATGTGTCATCGTGTGGAGCGTCCGATCGCAAGATTTAATCACGATCGTCAATCATCACTTACGTGAAGTGGTACGTGACGCATTCTGGTTTGTCAGTGAATCGTTTTAAAATAATTTTATCTCAACCGTTCATCTAAGGAGTCAAAACGGCTGAGATTAAAGCCGAAAAAATACATTTCAAATCCCATTTCGAACAATTTCAAACCCCATTTCAATCAAATACCGTAATTTGTATTACAAGGTTGACTCATGCCTAATTTGAGTGGATAAACCAATCCAATCGTATGCGACGACAAACCCTAATTGCAAAATCTCAAACAAGGGTAATACAAAGATATATAAAATTTCATGTAGCTAAAATTTTGGTCAATTACATCCCTGCAACAACAAGCCTCAATTGCATTACCTCAAACATGGGTAATACAAGATGAGAGAGAGAGAGAGAGAGAGAGAGAGAGTAAGCGGGCTCTTCTCCCACCCTCCGAGTTTTGCGGGGAGAGAGAGAGATTGGTTATCGCCGACGAAGGCGGAGGATCGTTGATCATCTCTTCTACTTACACAGCCCCCCGCTGCTTCTCCTCAGTCACAACTCTTTACTCTTTCTTGCGAGAAGCGGGCGTCCACGAAAGTGTAACTGATGGGGAAGCACGCGACTGGCCAAGTCCTCGGGGGAAGAAAGACGGAGAAAGCGGTGGCGCCGTCGTTGGAGCAGCGGTTGCGGGACGTTCCGGAGCCGATGCGGTGGAGGATGATCCGCTGCTCCCGCGACGCCGTCCAGAAGGCAGTGAAAGACGCGATCGCCGAGATGAAGAGCATCATCGAGGGGCCGGTGACGACGTTTCCGGAGGATTTCGTCGCCTGCGACGGCGTCCTGAGCGCCGCGGAGATGACTGGCGTCGACGCGTACCAACTCCGTTGGCTCCGCGATTTCCTCGTGGGCGCCGAGAGGAGAAAAAAGAGGGACGTGCTGGCTGCGGCGTCCAGAACAGGCTCGCTGGATCGTCTCTACCGCCGGCGTCTTTCTCGCGCAAGGAAGTAATATTCCGAGATGAACCAGAACAGTTCCTTTGCTTTGCATGAATTTTTCTTTCTTTTTTTTTCGTGAAAGAAACCTCCGTCGTTTGCATCTTTGGAGTGACTTTCTTGTCTGCTGCTTCTTCTTCTTCTTCTTCTTCTCTCTCTCCAAGTCTCAAGGCTCGTGCCTGCTTCTGCGCCTTCTTCTTAGTCTCAAGGCTCCTGTCTTCTTCTTCTTCTTAGTCTCCAGGCTCCTGTCTTCTTCTTAGTCTCCAAGTCTCTCTCTCTCTCTTTTAGAGTCTCAAGGCTCCCGTCTTCTTCTCTCTCTCTCTTAAAACTCAAGGCTCGTGTCTTAAGCACATCCATTTCACTTTAACTCTAAGGCTGACGGATTCTGATCCTGTCATCTATATACATAAGACAAGAATCTCTCTCACTCTAGGAGCTGGGGTGGCCATTAGGAAACAGACTATCCACGCAGGCCTTTCTCTTGGCGAGGACTCGCTCGTTGACCGAGCTCTGCATGGTCAACGCATCATGGATGGCCGCCAGAATATGCTCGCACTGCTCGTCCAAGGCGAGCATGCAGAACGGCTCCTCGATCAAAACACCCACCTGGTACACGACCAACAAAAGTCAACGGAAGAGGAACCCGCTAAACTCCACGGAATGGAAAATTCCACATACCTCTTAGATGCAGAAGAGCGAGGCGGCGCTGATGAAAGTAGCAGGAACGACGATCCAGTTGCAGTCGTCCCAGAGAATTATGGGGAGAGTGAGATGCCAGAGAACCAGAAATCTTGATGTGAGTCGCGTGTAGGAGAGAGGGATCGGAATGCCCATGAGCTGTTCACATGCGCATATGCCTTCATGCAACGCGAAGATCTTGGATTCCTGGAAATTGGGAGCAGAAAATCGATTCATAACCATTCATGGCTGGCTGACGATATCAAAGGTAATTTCTTTTAGTCTGAAATACAGAAGCATTCAAACTTTTTCAACGTCGTCCTTGACAGTTGACTGGTTGACCCAACTGAGAACCACACTAATGGTCAAAGGAAATGCCTTGACTTTCAGTAAAGTAGGTTTAGCTGTGTTCAGATCTACAAAAATTGATGACCAGTTGATAGAGAGGGGAGAGAGGAAGAGAGAAAGTGCAACAAAGGAGACAGAAAGAGCACCACACAGAGAGAGCTGAGCGGAGAAAGTGCTAGAGGGAGGCAAGGTTAGATGGGGGGAGAGAGAGGTTAGTGTAAACAATAAGAGAGAGAGAGAGAGCGCTGAGCAGAGAAAGTTCGAGAGGAGGGAGGCGGGATAAGGAGGGGGAAGAGAGAGGTTAGAATAAAGGAGAAAGGGAGAGAGAAAGAGCTGAGCAGAGAAAGTGCGAGCAGAGAAGAAAAAGAGTGGACTAGACAGTCTGAAATTTGAAACACTAGAAAAGTCAACTATACGCGAGAAAAACAAATGGAGAAGGTCAATAATCTTGATTTTAATAGATCATGAGGTCAGATCATGGTCTCAAGACAAGATCTAGGTTTTGGCTTAAAACCTGAAGATGACCCTGACATATTGATCCTTGCTTACAAAAGCAGCACCGATCTCTCTCTTTCAAAGTATTCCCCTCGCTATCTCACTCTATCCCCGTTAACACTTGTGTTCCCAAACACTTCTCTCTTTTTTTACTCTCTCTCTCTCTAAACATCTTTCTGACAGCATCACACTTGCTCTCCACATTGATACTGTGTCTCCAAGCGTGTTCTCTCTCTTAACATCTATATCTTTCCCATAACATCTCTCTCACACACAACATCTTGTCTCTCTCTCTCTCTATATATTTTCCTCATAAAATGCAGAAATAAAAGAGATTGCCAGAGCTGTGTTTACCATGACACACCTCTTGGCTTCCTCGATCTGCAGCAACTGAATGCTCCGCGAAATAAACTCCACAACACACCGAGGATGATTCTTTGACCTCATCACAACCGCCAAATCCTCCTCATCAATGCTATTCTTCAAGTCAGATACGATATCTGAACCAAACATAACGTGACACTGCACAAACAAAAACCAACAAACCCGCAATTCAAACACAAGAGAAAACAAAAGCTTAAATATTTTAGGCTTTGATTTTTAAGTGGAGATCATGTGAATTATTGTAGATTGTATGCCATCCATTAACAACACCCCCCCAATTACTTGGTTCATTTCAATCGTAAATGGAAGGATTAATCGTAGATTCAATCGCAGACATTGAATTAAAGAGTGGGGTTAATCAAATGTGCAGAGAATATTCTAATTCAGTAATGATTGTTTAAATAATTAGGATTAAGAAACTTAAGTCAAATGTGTAAAGGCTTTGATTTCTTCAGAGAACATAATATCTATTTTTTAGGATTACATGCAATCATTCAATCCCTATTGTCGCTCTTAAGTATTAGAGGAGCACCGGGCTGGAAAAGAACTCGAGAGCTAAGCATGCTCAGGCCCGTGGAGTGCAGGGATGGGTGTCCTCCCGTGAAGAGGAGCACTGGGGTGGAGAAGAACTCCTCGTGTTAAAGGTGCCCGGGATGGATGATCTCTTGGGTGGGAAGAAGAGGGTACTTGTACCGTTATATCACCGATCTCGGATGATCTTCGTTTGATGTTAGCAGAGAAAAATCGTTAAAAATGGGTGCGGATAATTCTAATTAACTAATGATGGGCTGATTAATTCCGAATATGAGGCTTCTAAAAATAGTACAAACCTTGAGGCAACGGGAAAAGCCATAATGTAACTCAAAAGGGCCTTCTTCGTTCCAGCATCGGCAGATAGTTCATTCCCGCTCAAGGCAATCACCATACCCGCCAGCTCATGCGTCCCAGATACAACCTTAAACCAAGCATGCCTCCCTTCATGGAACCTCGAATAAGAAGCCTCGGTCCGGAAAACCAAAAGCAAAGCCAAGGCGGGAGCAGTCAGCTGATAATGAAGCTGAGAAGCTCTCAGAACGGGGAAAAACTCGGGGAGCCAAGCAGCTTCAACGGCAGAATTATAAGCAGCTAAAGTGGTGGCGACGGCGGTGAGAGAGAATGCCGGGGGAATTTGAGAGAGAATGACACGGGAAGAGAGACTAGAGAGGAGATGGCGCACATGGCGGAGTGAGCTGCGGTGCTCGACCCAGAGGTCGTGGTTGTAGAGGGAGCGGGGTTTCCGCATGCCCCTTTCCTTTATCTCGTCTGCACATTCTGGGATTTTGAGGAGATAAGATAGCGGAGGGGGAAGAGAGGGTTAGTTGCAGTAGGTGATGCGGAGAGAAAATGAGACGGAGGAGGAGGGGGAGCGCGGGAGAAGTTTTGATTGGAGCTCGGGATTGATGCGGGAGAAAGAGCTGGAGAGAGTGGGGGTCATCCACTCATGTTTATTTATAAACATTTAATTTGTATAATTTTATTATCTAAAAACCCTTACAATGATATCTATATCCACAAACATCTATAGATATTATCTTTGTACCCCTCTATATCTATATATGTCATTGTCTTATTAATTAACCTTAATTATATATTTATAGCAATATATAAATTAATTAAATAAGGATTCATTTAACCTAATCATAGAGATTATTCATTTACTCTAGGAGATATTGATAGGTATTATGTAACTTACAAAGCAATTATACTTCTATGTATCTTGTTTATGTTCATTGAAATAAAATTTATTTATTATTATTCTTGTGTGACGTTTAAAATGAAGTCTAAGAGCATATGCAATGACTAAGTGAATTATGATGAGATCATAATATAGTCATCTGTAGTATTTAAGCATATGGTTTAAACATTCATGTTTGTGGGATATGAAAGAGGGATATCGAATTATCTAGAAATAATAGCACTATTTGATCTGACTCATATGATGAGTATGCCTGATCCTGTAGCCATCGGTGTGGAAACACTAATGATAGATAGTGGGTGCTCTTTTGAAAAAAGAGTTCAATGAATTGATCCATATGAATCCCTTCATGATAATTATATATAATTATCAATCAGGTTGATTCATGTCATGGTTACATACGTGGTCCTTTGACTTGAGACACCAAAGACATCTTGTGAAAGGATGATCGTGTTTTGATTACGACTTACTGATCACATGCTATTTATACATGAAATTACATGCTTATTAATGCAAATAAAAGCATTAATTATTCCAAATGTGTGCATGTTATCATATTTTAAGTGTATTTCTATCACTTTGTATCATCTCATGTTATGATCTAAAAATACATTAATTTATGGATTATTATATATAATTAAAACATTATGATGTTTAATTCTAATTATAATTGAGATTATAATCATGTTTTAATGATGAAATATAAGAGAAAAGATTTTTATTTACATTTATGTATTTTTATAAGTTTATTTTATAAAATACACAAATGCATTAATTTAATTAATATGTATTCTCTTATTATTTTAATAATTTGACTGTTTATAATGATAGACTATTCAATTTCTGATCCAACAAAACAAATTTGAATTAATTTGGAGTTGTATTTTGAAAGTTATGAATTTTACAATTTTTAGGAATTTTTTGGATTTTTCTGAATTTATTTAGATTTATTTTCGATTTTTAAATGATCTAAAACAATAAAAAAAATACAAAGAGGGTGCATTTATTCGCGCGAGCCCACATGGATGCGACGTGGCACTCGGGGCCACATGGCAGCGCCACGCGGACCCGCGCAAGTGCCTGCGTGGCACGAAGGTGACGTGTCAATATTTATATTTACTCGTACTAGTATAGTTATAGTACATATAACCATCCGATAGTTCGGATTTAAGCTAACCTATATAACCGAATCACCTTATATACCCGAAAGGTCTTCATCTTTTTCTCCGTGTGGGACTATGTTCCCTTCACATTCTTGATTGCAGAACGCGTGGCGTTCCGTGGATCGTCGGATGGAGATCGCGTGGAACATCGTGCGTGGATGTGGTGGACACGAGGTCCACCCGATCTCAATCAGCGCACGTGCTTCAATTCTCACTTAAGTGAGTCCATCTCAGCCGTTAAGCTCGCGAGTTATAACGGCTGAGATCACTCGCGATCGGTGGATTCATCGACACATCGCGATCGTTGGATGAATATCTAACGGAGGACTACTAAACGACGCGCCCCTTCACTTGAAGACGTGGACGCATCCTGATCTTTGATCGTTGATCGGACGGATGCAATATATAATTGCACCATTTCGATCAAATAAAGCTTCATCGCGACCATTGATCAAAGGGCGCCTCTTCATCGGACGGTCGCGCCCAAATCTGCCCGTTAAATACGAGTTCTTTGCGACGGAAGAACGTGCCCTTCAAATTTCGAGAAATTCGAACTGTCCAGACACCAATTTTGAGTGCCATTTGATTTCTTGTGTTCTTAATGCATTTTTGCATCCAAGGAATACTTGAAATCAGAATTTGATCAAGAGATAGAGGAGAAATCACATCTCGAACTTCAATTTTGTCTTCGAAAATGCGGAACAAAAAGTCATGCATTCGGTGATGAATTGGATCATTTCGAAGGCTACTTTGGGTTAGATTTCATGTTTTCATCTTAATCTTTTCATCATTTAGTGTTAATTTTACATTTTGAATCGTAGATTAAGTTTAATTTCATTTTAATTTCGCTTTTAAATCAATTTCAAGTTTTCTCCTATTTTCAAACTTCGATTACTCAGCGAATTCTCATCCAAATCACCTGATTTTTTATTCCCTGGATTCGCAATTGAGTTATCTTTCTTAATGTCATAAATTTCCCAATTTCTAATCTCAATTCGTCTTCCAATTTGATCGAATTTCAAAGATATCTCTCAAAATTCCCTAATTCTCCGTGGATTCGACCCTTAATTAACATTATACTCTTTAATTAAATTGATTAATCATAAAATGGTAAGTTTAGGACTTTGTTTTGACACTAAATCATGTGTATTCAATGACCATACGAATTAGTTGGTCAAATGGTGCCGTTGCAAGGGAATTAAGGCGTATTTTTGAGAAAAATCATCGATTTTGACTTGGTCAACTCTGATTTTTCTATTAATTTTCTGATTTTAACTCAAATTAATCCTACACTGAGCTATTTGAAGCAGAAATACATCGTTTAGATACTCAATTTCGATGAGATTAAGTGAATTGTCCCTCTCTACGGACGACGTACGATCATTGCGTCATACTTGAATTGGGAGAGCGTAACTCTCACGAATAGCGACAATCAGGTACGATTAATTCATCATTGTTGAATAATTTTATAGTATATGTTATTATATTAGTATAGTAGCGCATATTTATGAAACGAGAGTCTAATTGGAGAACGAGGAATAATCCTTTACACATAGATCTTTTTGAATGTTCCTCGCAATCCTTTTCCTCTTCTGCATCATCATCGACCTTAGATATGGCCCTGAACGATGAGGGGAATTTTAGGAGACGCCTTAGTGACTATGCTAGGCCTGTTCTTCAAAGACTCGTTACTCGTATTCATGCACCTTTAGCTAGAAATGCAAATTTTAGGATAGATTCGCACGTGATGAGTATGTTACCTATCTTCCATGGTAAACCTTCTGAGGATCCTTATAGACATGTATACGAGCTTAGTCAAGTATGTGAGATCAATCAGATTCATAATGTGTCGGCAGATGTGATGAAGATGAAACTCTTTCCCGCCACCCTTAGAGATAGAGCTAAGGATTGGTTTCTTAAGTTAGGAAAGGAATTCACTTCTTGGACCGAGATGGAGGAATTTCTTAGAAAGTACTATTCCGTAGGAAAGACCACCTCTGTTAGCATGCACCCATCAGTATCGAGACACAAGATAGATAATGGGTGTTATTCATAGAAAGAGTTCGCTAAATCGATTCATTTGAATTGTTGAATGACATTGTACTTAATTTTCAATCAATTTGATTCATGTCACAATTATGTATATAATTTTTAGACTTGAAACACCAAAGATATCTTGTGGATGGATATCATTTTTTGACTATGACACCAAGGATAGGTAGTGGGATCTCTAAAATATTATAAATTAGATAGGACATGAAGTTTTTTATGGCGATTAAGTGGTCAAGTTAGATTGTTCACCCTCTATGCTATAGGAGATTGACTCAAAGAATGAGATGGGATGAAATATTTTGTAAAGTTGAGAGAAATATCAAATAAGGTGTTCTCAATGATTTACTCTACACAATTGGACTAACTTGGGTTACCAATTAGGGTTTGCCACTTAGGTGGGCCGCCAACTTAACCTATTGATTGTGTTAAATCAATAACTATGTAATAATTTACATGTTGATAAAGACAATTAAAAAGGTTGACCAATAAATATAATTGAGTCTATAAAGTTATTAACTAGCAAGATATATGCACTAAGAGGGTTGTTGATCATATGAGAAATATCCTTTTTACTCAACTCTTTACTTTTTCTTGGGAGAGCAGAAATTTGAACATATGAGGAAATTTGAACAAAGTTCAAGGAGTTCTTAAAAAATACCTTAATGCTTCATGGATTCAACCCTTATTGACCACTGTACTCCTCAATTCGATATCATTTCTTTAAATATGTGAGTTTGGTAATTGTTTTGCTGCGCCTCCGCGTGTTTTCAATGAACTCGCGGATTCGATTCGTCAATAACCAACTAAAAAATAACAGCGAGTCGACTAGAGAAAGAAAAGGTCGACTAAGAAGAATGTCATCATGGAGTGTCATAGATTCATCCACTTGAACTTAGGCTAGTTTGAATTCAAAATCAGGATTGATCTGATTCAACATTTTTTTGCTATCACGATTCAATCGAATTTAATTCTGCTATGAATTAAAATTCACTTGTGCTTCCCTCTTTTCCTAATAATAGTGAAATTGGTTTGTATTTTTAATCCGTTATTAATCATATGCCATGATTTCAAATCCCATTTCGAACCATTTCAAACCCCATTTCAATCAAAATTACCGTAATTTGTATTACAAGGTTGATTCATGCCTAATTTGAGTGGATAAACCAATCCAATCGTATGCGACGACAAACCCTAATTGCAAAATCTCAAACAAGGGTAATACAAAGATATATAAAATTTCATGTAGCTAAAATTTTGGTCAGTTACATCCCTGCAATAACAAGCCTTAATTGCATTACCTCAAACATGGGTAATACAAGATGAGAGAGAGAGAGAGAGAGAGAGAGAGAGAGAGAGAGAGAGAGAGCGGACATAGTGAGAGAAGTGATCAAACGTGGGACCTCCCCATCATGGGCTGATGGGGATATTGCAAGAACTTGTAATCTTGGTCTTCTAATATGGAGATTCTAGTGAAGTAGGATCGAAACGCCTCCATCTTTCCGTTTCTAGATGACCCATTTGTACTACTACGATGGCATGCTCTTCTCCCACCCTCCGAGTTTTGCGGGGAGAGAGAGAGAGTGGTTATCCCCGACGAAGGCGGAGGGTCGTTGATCATCTCTTCTACTTACACAGCCCCCCGCTGCTTCTCCTCAGTCACAACTCAGAACTCTTTACTCTTTCTTGCGAGAAGCGGGCGTCCACGAAAGTGTAACTGATGGGGAAGCACGCGACTGGCCAAGTCATCGGGGGAAGAAAGACGGAGAAAGCGGTGGCGCCGTCGTTGGAGCAGCGGTTGCGGGACGTTCCGGAGCCGATGCGGTGGAGGATGATCCGCTGCTGCCGCGACGCCGTCCAGAAGGCAGTGAAAGACGCCATCGCCGAGATGAAGAGCATCATCGAGGGGCCGGTGACGACGTTTCCGGAGGATTTCGTCGCCTGCGACGGGGTCCTGAGCGCCGCGGAGATGACTGGCGTCGACGCGGAACAACTCCGTTGGCTCCGCGATTTCCTCGTGGGCGCCGAGAGGAGAAAAAAGAGGGACGTGCTGGCTGCGGCGTCCAGAACAGGCTCGCTGGATCGTCTCTACCGCCGGCGTCTTTCTCGCGCAAGGAAGTAATATTCCGAAATGAACCAGAACAGTTCCTTTCCTTTGCATGAATTTTTCTTTCTTTTTTTTTCGTGAAAGAAACCTCCGTCGTTTGCATTTTTGGAGTGACTTTCTTGTCTGCTTCTTCTTCTTCTTCTTCTTCTTCTTCTTCTTCTTCTTCTTCTCTCTCTCCAAGTCTCAAGGCTCGTGCCTGCTTCTGCGCCTTCTTCTTAGTCTCAAGGCTCCTGTCTTCTTCTTAGTCTCCAAGTCTCTCTCTCTCTCTCTTAGTCTCAAGGCTCCTGTCTTCTTCTTCTTCCTCTCTCTCTCTTAAGACTCAAGGCTCGTGTCTTAAGCACATCCATTTGACTTTAACTCTAAGGCTGACGGATTCTGATCCTGTCATCTATATACATAAGACGAGAATCTCTCTCACTCTAGGTGGTGGGGTGGCCATTAGGAAAGAGACTATCCACGCAGGCCTTTCTCTTGGCGAGAACTCGCTCGTTGACCGAGCTCTGCATGGCCAGCGCATCATGGATGGCCGCCAGAATATGCTCGCACTGCTCGTCCAAGGCGAGCATGCAGAACGGCTCCTCGATCAAAACACCCACCTGGTACACGACCAACAAAAGTCAACGGAAGAGGAACCCGCTAAACTCCACGGAATGGAAAATTCCACATACTTCTTCGATGCAGAAAAGCGAGGCGGCGCTGATGAAAGTAGCAGGAACGACGATCCAGTTGCAGTCGTCCCACAGAATTATGGGGAGAGTGAGATGCCAGAGAACCAGAAATCTTGATGTGAGTCGCGTGTAGGAGAGAGGGATCGGAATGCCCATGAGCTGTTCACATGCGCATATGCCTTCATGCAACGCGAAGATCTTGGATTCCTGGAAATTGGGAGCAGAAAATCGATTCATAACCATTCATGGCTGGCTGACGATATCAAGGTAATCTTTTATAGTCTGAAATACAGAAGCATTCAAACTTTTTCATCGTCGTCCTTGACAGTTGACTGGTTGACCCAACTGAGAACCTGACTTATGGTCAAAGGAAAGTGCCTTGACTTTCAGTAAAGTAGGTTTAGCTGTTCAGATCTACAAAAATTGATGACCAGTTGATAGAGAGGGAGAGAGAAACAGAGAAAATGCAACATTGCAGACAGAAAGATCACCACACAGAGAGAGCTGAGCGGAGAAAGTGCTAGAGCGAGGCAAGGTTAGATGGGGGGGAGAGAGAGGTTAGTATAAATAATAAGAGAGAGAGAGCGCTGAGCAGAGAAGTGCGAGAGGAGAGAGGCAGGCGGGATAAGGAGGGGGAAGAGAGAGGTTAGGAGAAAGGAGAAAGGGAGAGAGAAAGAGCTGAACAGAGAAAGTGCGAGAGAAGGCAGGCGGGGGGGTTAGAAGGGGAGAGCGAGAGAGGTAAGTATAAATAGTATGAGAGAGAAATATCATATATCTATCCCGAA
The DNA here is from genome assembly GCA_024174645.1 of Lemna minuta. Lineage (NCBI taxonomy): Eukaryota > Viridiplantae > Streptophyta > Magnoliopsida > Alismatales > Araceae > Lemna > Lemna minuta. Next base: position 533,859 of record CM044120.1, on the reverse strand, counting down.
GATCGTCCATGCAGTGAAACTTACAATTTCTACTATTATTATTCTACAAGAAAGAAGATTTTTATCAAAACGAAGAAAAATAGTGGACTAGACAGTCTGAAATTTTAATGACTAGAAAAGTCAACTATACGCGAGAAAAACAAATGGAGAAGGTCAATAATCTAGATTTTAACAGATCATGAGGTCAGATCATGGTCTCAAGACAAGATCTAGGTTTTGGCTTAAAACCTGAAGATGACCCTGACATATTGATCCTTGCTTACAAAAGCAGCACCGATCTCTCTCTTTCAAAGTATTCCCCTCGCCATCTCACTCTATCCCCGTTAACACTTGTGTTCCCAAACACTTTCTCTCTCTTAACATCTATATCTTTCCCATAACATCTCTCTCACACACAACATCTTGTCTCTCTCTCTCTATATATATTTTCCTCATAAAATGCAGAAATAAAAGAGATTGCCAGAGCTGCGTTTACCATGACACACCTCTTGGCCTCCTCGATCTGCAGCAACTGAATGCTCCGCGAAATAAACTCCACGACACACCGAGGATGATTCTTTGACCTCATCACAACCGCCAAATCCTCCTCATCAATGCTATTCTTCAAGTCAGATACGATATCTGAACCAAACATAACGTGACACTGCACAAACAAAAACCAACAAACCCGCAATTCAAACACAAGAGAAAACAAAAGCTTAAATATTTTAGGCTTTCATTTTTAAGTGGAGATCATGTGAATTATTGTAGATTGTATGCCATCCATTAACAACACCCCCCCAATTATTTGGTTCATTTCAATCGTAAATGGAAGGATTAATCGTAGATTCAATCGCAGACATTGAATTAAAGAGTGGGGTTAATCAAATGTGCAGAGAATATTCTAATTCAGTAATGATTGTTTAAATAATTAGGATTAAGAAACTTAAGTCAAATGTGTAAACGCTTTGATTTCTTCAGAGAACATAATATCTATTTTTTAGATTACATGCAATCATTCAATCCCTATTGTCGCTCTTTAGTATTAGAGGAGCACCGGGTTGGAGAAGAACTCCAATCCGATGGGAAGACGAGGGTACTTGTACCGGTATATCACCGATCTCGGATGATCTTCGTTTGATGTTCGAAGAGAAAAATCGTTGAAAATGGACGCGGATAATTCTAATTAACTAATGATGGGCTGATTAATTACGAATATGAGGTTGTAAAAATAGTACAAACCTTGAGTGCAACAGGAAAAGCCATAATGTAACTCAGAAGGGCCTTCTTCGTTCCAGCATCGGCAGCAAGTTCATTCCCGCTCAAGGCAATCACCCTACCCGCCAGCTCATGCGTCCCAGATACAACCTTAAACCAAGCATGCCTCCCTTCATGGAACATCGAATAAGTAGCCTCGGTCCGGAAAACCAAAAGCAAAGCCAAGGCGGGAGCAGTCAGCTGATAAGGAATTGGAGAAGCTCTCAGAACGGGGAAAAACTCGGGGAGCCAAGCAGCTTGAACGGCAGAATTATAAGCAGCTAAAGTGGCGGCGACGGCGGTGAGAGAGAATACCAGGGGAATTTGAGAGAGAATGACACGGGAAGAGAAACTAGAGAGGAAATGGCGCACATGGCGGAGTGAGCTTCGATGCTCGACCCAGAGGTCGTGGTTGTAGAGGGAGCGGGGTTTCCGCATGCCCGTTTCCTTTGTCTCGTCTGCCCATTCTGGGATTTTGAGGAGATAAGATAGCGGAGGGGGAAGAGAGGGTTGGTTGCAGCAGGTGATGGGGAGAGAAAATGAGCCGGAGGAGGGGGAGCGCGGGAGAAGTTTTGATTGGAGCTCGGGATTGATGCGAGAGAAAGAGTTGGAGAGAGCTCCGGATGCCGGTATTCCTCTCATGTTTAGTTATAAACATTTAATTTGTAAATTTTTTTATTTATAAAAAAACCCTTATAATGATATTTATATACAAGAACATCTCATTGTTAGTGCTAGGGTTGGTCAATTTTGATCGACTCGACGATCCGATCGTCGCTCTTCGATCGATCGATCGGCGACTGGAGCAAATTTCATTTTTGATCGATCGATGAGATCGCCATGATCGACCTTCAATTCTCAGAAATTAAATTTACTCTCTCACTCGCTCTCTCTCGCTCTCTCTTGCTCTCTCGCACTCGCTCGCGCTCTCTTGCTCTATCGTGTTCTCATGCTCTCTTGCTCACTCGTGTCGTCTCGTGCTCTCTTGCACAGTGGTGAGCCTCTCTATCTTGAGCTCATTAATTCTATAACCAAAAGGGGTGAGCCTCTCTCTCTCTCCTCGCCCGAGAGGCCGAGATGATATTCTTAGACCTAATGAAACCTCCGTCCAACTGCGCAGGACTCATGAAGCATGACTATTTACATTGGCCATATAAGGGGAGGACAACAAGATTTAGATGTCCATTGAATGAATATATTTTTTATTTGCTCCATCTACTTTTGCAATTATTATGAAAAATTCTAGCCTTTTGGCATGGAAAAAAATACTTTCCCTAAATCATTGGCCATTTAAGAAATAATCTTTAATTTTAAACCACTTTCAACTCACTCAGGAATTAATAAATCAACACTATGATAAGTCAAGGTTAAATCCAAACAAAATACTATTTTATCTCAATAATTGATAAATGTGTGTTCGAAATAGATAAAATATTATTTCTATTGAGCTTGTGTTCAAGAATCTTGATTATAAGTGAGATTCTATGCTCACAATTTAGCCACCTCATGGGAAGACGAGTATATGCATATTGAACTGTGTGCGTTGTAGAAAGAACGAGCGACTTCGGTCCGGCTACATTGTGCGGAAGGAAACGACAGTCTTTGCTTATTTCAATGCACTCACTCTAAAGCAGACTAGACATGATTCTTTTTCTATGACTCTAATGAATTTCAGAGAGCTTAAAGAGCCAAACATATTGATCTGTGGGTAGACTAGTTCACTAAACAAACAACTTTGTGTCACTATCCTTCGTTGGATGCTTCTTTGTACAACAAATTGCCCACGCCATGTTTAGTCCCACTTTGAAATTGTCATTAAAACACTAGAGCACAAGACGTTAGGAATATAGAGTATTGAGAAAATCTCTCCTAGTAAAATACATCCTCCTAATCCTAAATTGACGTCTTCGATCGATTTACTTATAATTACAAATTTATATCAACATAGTCGATATTGATAATAGTTTCATATATTCAATAAAACTTCATAGTGTATTTGGAACTTCTTGCCCTGAATTAAATTTTATTTTCAAATATTTAATATTTATGGCACTTAAAACGGTTTAATATATTTATTTTTGTTATAAAAATTATTTAAATTTTCTAGTGTTATTTTATTTATTTATCCTCCTTTTTTAAGGGCCATAAAATGCAAGCAGATATTTCTAAGCGGATAAATGACGATTCCTTTTTCAAAGATGCATATTCCTTCAAAATACTCGGGGAAATCTGTAAGTAGTATAATGAAAAAATGATGAGTCGCAATTTTGACGATACGATTTAAGCGATCTTCTAAAAACATACAATCGTCGGTTAAACAAAATTTATAATTTTGAACTCACAATAACAAGAATTTGAAATCAAGTATAGTGTAAAGATTGGGTCGATCCATAGAGAACACGGTTGACTTTGATCGAAGGGTTGACTTGGTCAAACTTAGGTTTAAATAGAGATTTTAAGAAATGAAAGTGATATATAATTAATTGAAATGATATAAATATATGAGAAAAGATATTTTAAGAATTTAGAAAAGGATTTGACGAAGAAAAGTCATAAGTCAAGGTCAAAGCATTGACTTTGATCAGACGTTGACTTTCTATAAAATCATAGAAGAAAAAAAGAGGTCAAAATATTACAAAAATTATATATTCAGAAACTAGAGAGAAAATGAAAAATTTTGATATATAATTCGTGATTTTTCGAGAAGAATTGGATTTATTATGATTTATTGAAAATCAAATATTAGAAAAATCTCAAAATGAACACCTCGGTCAAAATCCTCAAATTGACTAACCAAGTGATATCCAAATCTTGAAATTCAAATATGAATCGAAAGATAAAAACTAGAGGATTCCAAAGAGACCAAAATTGTCTAATTTCACCGTGTATTTTAAGAGTAATTGCCCCCGCAAGTCAAATTCAGATTAAAAATGAACAGTCGATGGTCAAACATCAAATTTAAGGGTCAAATGATGATAAAATTTTAGATATCCACGAAACGCTGATGAAACAAGGAATTCAATGAAACCAAAATCAAACGATTTGGACTTAAGATCAGGGAGAAATCCTTGTTCGCTTAATTTCAGTGATTAACTTGCATCGATTGATGCATAATTGAGTCTAGGATGCAAGAGAATTATATAAAACTCAAGATTTTCCTTCAAAATCGCTTAATTTCTTCACAATTCAATCAAGAGTAAAGTTTAGAAAGGGAGAGAACATCTCTTTATAGAGAAATTCGCGCGAAAAACGTGGTCCGTCCGATTTGCTGATGAGATTTTGGCCGTTTGATTGCGCAAAATCAGTGGGATCGTGGCCCACGACACGGATTCCACTCCGTGTGATTTCAGCCGTTCGATCTTCATCGAACAATCCTCATGAAGCCACGTGTCCCTCCACAATTAACCGAGTGCATGATTAATCGCAACCGTCTGATTTCATTAATGAAATCGACAACTGCAAAATTGTCACGTGCGTCGATCGTGATCCGGTGGATTGGCGTCCACGAGATTGACGTGTGTCGATTGTCGCGCGTTGTTCTGACGCGCCTTGAGCCGCCATGTCACCTGGGAAAAAGAGCACATAGTCTCACACTGAGAAAATTAGTGGAAATGGATGGGTATAAAATTGAGAACCCCCTTAAGGGGTGCGTCGTCCTATTGGGCCAAGTATGCCCTAATCCTCTAACTTGTGCCCACTAACCCGTGGGCCCATCATCTGCCAGCCTGGCTACTGTTCAAGCCACATAGGTGCCACTTAGGCGTCCACATGGGCTCGCGTGGCCCGACCATGTGTCCGCGCCATGCCACGTCAGATTCACAGGTCCCGCATGATTAAATACCCTTTTTTGCCCTTTTTATAAAGGAATTAAATCCATAAAAATGCTTGAAAAATCAAAATAAAATCCACAAAATTCCATAAAATTTTAAAAATCATATCTTCCTTTATATAACTCCATTTTGACTCAAATTTTCTCCATTGGATCACAAATTTATTCACTTTTAATATCATGCCATCTAAAATATAAATTAAAATAAGAATAAATAATGAATTCAAAAATATTAATAAGTGAACCAATCATTTTCTTTAATTCCTCTATCTTCTTCTTCTCTTTCTTCTTTTACTCATCTTCCCCAAAGACAAAATAAATTCACTAAAAGGTGGTTAATTTTGATTTGCTTGATCTTATAAAAGGTCATAAATCATTAAAGCACATAATTAACCCTAAATTATACAACAATATGAACTTCAGTAAAATGGAATACCAATGGAGAAAATTTATAAAACTATTATAAAATGCATCATAATTACATAAAATATGCATAAATATTAGTTAAATAAGATTAGAATTTAAGTTAAATATGCATGTTATTAGTCCTCTGCGGTCATGTTGAACACTTTCAACGACCTTGCGGATTCAATTCGTCAATAACCAACTACAAAATAACAGGGAGTCAACTAGAGAAAGAAAAGGTAGACTAAGAAGAATGTCATCATGGAGTGTCATAGATTCATCCACTTGAACTTAGGCTAGTTTGAATTCAAAATCAGGATTGATCTGATTCAACATTTTTTTGCAGTCACGATTCAATCGAATTTAATTCTGCTATGAATTAAAATTCACTTGTGCTTCCCTCTTTTCCTAATAATAGTGAAATTGGTTTGTATTTTTAATCCGTTATTAATCATATGCCATGATTTCAAATCCCATTTCGAACCATTTCAAACCCCATTTCAATCAAAATTACCGTAATTTGTATTACAAGGTTGATTCATGCCTAATTTGAGTGGATAAACCAATCCAATCGTATGCGACGACAAACCCTAATTGCAAAATCTCAAACAAGGGTAATACAAAGATATATAAAATTTCATGTAGCTAAAATTTTGGTCAGTTACATCCCTGCAATAACAAGCCTTAATTGCATTACCTCAAACATGGGTAATACAAGATTAGAGAGAGAGAGAGAGAGAGAGAGAGAGAGAGAGAGAGAGAGAGAGAGAGGAGAGAAGTGATCAAACGTGGGACCTCCCCATCATGGGCTGATGGGGATGCTGCAAGAACTTGTAATCTTGGTATTCTAATCTGGAGATTCTAGTGAAGTAGGATCGAAACGCCCCATCTTTCCGTTTCTAGATGACCCATTTGTACTACTACGATGGCATGCTCTTCTCCCACCCTCCGAGTTTTGCGGGGGGAGAGAGAGAGTGGTTATCCCCGACGAAGGCGGAGGGTCGTTGATCATCTCTTCTACTTACACAGCCCCCCGCTGCTTCTCCTCAGTCACAACTCAGAACTCTTTACTCTTTCTTGCGAGAAGCGGGCGTCCACGAAAGTGTAACTGATGGGGAAGCACGCGACTGGCCAAGTCATCGGGGGAAGAAAGACGGAGAAAGCGGTGGCGCCGTCGTTGGAGCAGCGGTTGCGGGACGTTCCGGAGCCGATGCGGTGGAGGATGATCCGCTGCTGCCGCGACGCCGTCCAGAAGGCCGTGAAAGACGCCATCGCCGAGATGAAGAGCATCATCGAGGGGCCGGTGACAACGTTTCCGGAGGATTTCGTCGCCTGCGACGGCGTCCTGAGCGCCGCGGAGATGACTGGCGTCGACGCGGAACAACTCCGTTGGCTCCGCGATTTCCTCGTGGGCGCCGAGAGGAGAAAAAAGAGGGACGTGCTGGCTGCGGCGTCCAGAACAGGCTCGCTGGATCGTCTCTACCGCCGGCGTCTTTCTCGCGCAAGGAAGTAATATTTCGAGATGAACCAGAACAGTTCCTTTCCTTTGCATGAATTTTTCTTTCTTTTTTTTTCGTGAAAGAAACCTCCGTCGTTTGCATCTTCTTCTTCTTCTTCTTCTTCTCGTGCCAGCTTTTGCGCCTTCTTCTTAGTCTCAAGGCTCCTGTCTTCTTCTTCTTCTTCTTAGTCTCCAGGCTCCTGTCTTCTTCTTAGTCTCCAAGTCTCTCTCTCTCTCTCTTAGTCTCAAGGCTCGTGTCTTAAGCACATACATTTGACTTTAACTCTAAGGCTGACGGATTCTGATCCTGTCATGTATATACATAAGACAAGAATCTCTCTCACTCTAGGCGCTGGGGTGGCCATTAGGAAAGAGACTATCCACGCAGGCCTTTCTCTTGGCGAGAACTCGCTCGTTGACCGAGCTCTGCATGGCCAGCGCATCATGGATGTCCGCCAGAATATGCTCGCACTGCTCGTCCAAGGCGAGCATGCAGAACGGCTCCTCGATCAAAACACCCACCTGGTACACGACCAACAAAAGTCAACGAAAGAGGAACCCGCTAAACTCCACGGAATGGAAAATTCCACATACTTCTTCGATGCAGAAGAGCGAGGCGGCGCTGATGAAAGTAGCAGGAACGACGATCCAGTTGCAGTCGTCCCACAGAATTATGGGGAGAGTGAGATGCCAGAGAACCAGAAATCTTGATGTGAGTCGCGTGTAGGAGAGAGGGATCGGAATGCCCATGAGCTGTTCACATGCGCATATGCCTTCATGCAACGCGAAGATCTTGGATTCCTGGAAATTGGGAGCAGAAATTCGATTCATAACCATTCATGGCTGGCTGACGATATCAAGGTAATCTTTTATAGTCTGAAATACAGAAGCATTCAAACTTTTTCATCGTCGTCCTTGACAGTTGACTGGTTGACCCAACTGAGAACCACACTAATGGTCAAAGGAAATGCCTTGACTTTCAGTAGAGTAGGTTTAGCTGTTCAGATCTACAAAAATTGATGAGCAGTTGATAGAGAGGGAGAGGGGAAGAGGGGAAGAGAGAAAGTGCAACAAAGGAGACAGAAAGAGCACCACACAGAGAGAGCTGAGCGGAGAAAGTGCTAGAGGGAGGCAAGGTTAGATGAGGGGAGAGAGAGGTTAGTGTAAATATAATAAGAGAGAGAGTGCGCTGAGCAGAGAAAGTGCGAGAGGAGGGAGGCGGGATAAGGAGGGGGAAGAGAGAGGTTAGAATAAAGGAGAAAGGGAGAGAGAAAGAGCTGAGCAGAGAAAGTGTGAGCAGAGAAGGAAAAGACTGGACTAGACAGTCTGAAATTTGAAAGACTAGAAAAGTCAACTATACGCGAGAAAAACAAATGGAGAAGGTCAATAATCTAGATTTTAACAGATCATGAGGTCAGCTCATGGTCTCAAGGCAAGATCTAGGTTTTGGCTTAAAACCTGAAGATGACATCTTTCAAAGTATTCCTCTTGCTATCTCACTCTATCCCCGTTAACACTTGTGTTCCCAAACACTTCTCTCTTTTTTTACTCTCTCTCTCTCTCTAAACATCTTTCTGATAGCATCGCACTTTCTCTCCACATTAATACTGTGTCACCAAACACTTTCTCTCTCTTGACATCTATATCTTTCCCATGACATCTCTCTCACACACAACATCTTGTCTCTCTCTCTCTCTCTCGATATCTTCGTCATAAAATGCAGAAATAAAAGAGATTGTCAGAGCTGTGTTTACCATGACACACCTCTTGGCCTCCTCGATCTGCAGCAACTGAATGCTCCGCGAAATAAACTCCACAACACACCGAGGATGATTCTTTGACCTCATCACAACCGCCAAATCCTCCTCATCAATGCTATTCTTCAATTCAGATACGATATCTGAACCAAACATAACGTGACACTGCACAAACAAAAACCAACAAACCCGCAATTCAAACACAAGGGAAAACAAAAGCTTAAATATTTTAGGCTTTGATTTTTAAGTGGAGATCATGTGAATTATTGTAGATTGTATGCCATCCATTAACAACACCCCCGCCAATTATTTGGTTCATTTCAATAGTAAATGGAAGGATTAATCGTAGATTCAATCGCAGACATTGAATTAAAGTGTGGGGTTAATCGAATCCGTAGAGAATATTCTAATTCAGTAATGATTGTTTAAATAATTCGGATTAAGAAACTTAAGTCAAATGTGTAAACGCTTTGATTTCTTCAGAGAACATAATATCTATTTTTTAGAGTACATGCAATCATTCAATCCCTATTGTCGCCCTGAAGTATTGGAGGAGATCTCTTGGGTGGGAAGAAGAGGGTACTTGTGCCGGTATATCACCGATCTCGGATGATCTTCGTTTGATGTTCGAAGAGAAAAATCGTTAAAAATGGGTGCGGATAATTCTAATTAACTAATGATGGGCTGATTAATTACAAATATGAGGCTTCTAAAAATAGTACAAACCTTGAGTGCAACGGGAAAAGCCATAATGTAACTCAGAAGGGCCTTCTTCGTTCCAGCATCGGCAGAAAGTTCATTCCCGCCCAAGGCAATCACCATACCCGCCAGATCATGCGTCCCAGATACAACCTTAAACCAAGCATGCCTCCCTTCTTGGAACCTCGAATAAGAAGCTTCGGTCCGGAAAACCAAAAGCAAAGCCAAGGCGGGAGCAGTCAGCTGATAAGGAAGCGGAGAAGCTCTCAGAACGGGGAAAAACTCGGGGAGCCAAGCAGCTTGAACGGCAGAATTATAAGCAGCTAAAGTGGCGGCGACGGCGGTGAGAGAGAATACCGGGGGAATTAGGGAGAGAATGACACGGGAAGAGAGACTAGAGAGGAGACGGCGCACATGGCGGAGTGAGCTGCGGTGCTCGACCCAGAGGTCGTGGTTGTAGAGGGAGCGGGGTTTCCGCATGCCTCCTTCCTTTGTCTCGTCTGCCCATTCTGGGATTTTGAGGAGATAAGATAGCGGAGGGGGAAGAGAGGGTTGCTCGCAGCAGGTGATGCGGAGAGAAAATGAGACGAAGGAGGATGGGGAGCGCGGGAGAAGTTTTGATTGGAGCTCGGGATTGATGCGAGAGAGAGAGTTGGAGAGAGTAGACGGGGGTGCGGGTCTTCCTCTCATTGTTTATTTAAAAATATTTAATTTGTATAATTTTTTATAAAAACCCTTACAATGATATCTATATACAATATAGACCTTATGTTTGTGATATTTTATATCATATATACATCAATTAAATAAGGATTCATTGAACCTAATCATATAGATTATTCATTTACTCTAGGAAATATTGATGGATATTATGCAGCCTACAAACCGATCATACTTCCATATATATCTTGTTTATGTTCATTGAAATGAAATTTATTTATTATCATTCTTGTGTGATTTTTAAAATGAAGTCCAAGAGCATATGCAATTACTAAGTGAATTATGATGAGATCATAATACAGTCATCTTTATTCTTTAATCATATGTTCTAAACATTCCTAGAAATAATAACACTATTTGATTCAACTCATATGATGAGTATGGCTGATCATTTAGCCATCAGTGTGGAGACACTAAGGATAGATAGTGGGTGCTCTTCAGAAAAAGAATTTACTTAATTGATCAATATGAATCTCTTCATGATAATAATACATAATTATCAATTAGGTTGATTCATGTCATGGTCATATACGTGGTCCTTTGACTTGAGATATCAAAGACATCTTGTCCTTTGACTTGAGATATCAAAGACATCTTGTGGATGGATGATCGCGTTTTGATTATGACTTATGAATCTTTAACCACGAGATATCTAAAATGTCATATATAAGATATAACATGAAGTACACAAAGATTTTTGTGTGATCAAGATAGAATCATCCGCCCTTGATATTTGAGGAGATTGACTCAAGGAATGAGATGCAATGAAATCCTTGGCCAAGATAGTCAAAATATTAAAGAAGAAGTTCTCAATAATTTCGTACTCACATCAATATTAACTTGAGTGACCGATTAGGGTTTGACAGTTGACCATACCCTAAGTCATTCATGAGTTTCGTGCGGATAAATAATTATACATACATGATAATTGATGATGGAAAGGTTCTATAAGAGAGTTCTTACATACTTCATATCTCATAGAGTACGTGGTGTAGTTTAATATCATATCAATTGAGGTTAAATCAATCATTGATCAATTATTCTATATGTTAATATGGATAATTAATTAAGGTTAACTAATAATGTGTTATTTAGTCTATATAATTATTAACTAATGAGATATATGAACTAACAGAGTCACACGCATAAGGTCTATAGATGTTGTGGATATAAACATAATTACGAGGGTTTTTATAAAAAAAATTACAAACCAAATATCTTTAAATAGGGGGAGAATGACCATAACTAAAGGTGCCCATGCAAGTATTGTGGAAATTCTCTCATTTATTCTCTTTTTTCTCATAGTGATGAGCTTTGAAGAGGAAATCTAACCATCTGGAGACTGTGTGGATACCGCTAGATGTTAAACACTTGAATAGATTCAAGAACTTCTTAAAGGGAACCTTGAAAGCATGTTTTATCATACATACTAGATAATAGGATCATCTATTCTTGGTATCTCTATATTTTGAATATCTAATTTAATATATTCCACTGCATTCATTCGATATTGTTATCAAAATTTTGAAAGTTTATTGACCTCAAAACCAAACATATGCTCATGGAATTCGTTAAAAATATTACACAAGAATCATAATGAATAAATTTCATTTTAATGAACATAAATAATATGTATGAAAGTGTGATTGGCTTCTAGGCCACATAATATCTATCAAGCTAGGCATACATCCATCGAAATCGAGACCCATATGATAGATAATGGGTGTTATTCATAGAAAGAGTTCACTAAATCGATTCATTTGAATCAGTGAATGATATTGTACTTAATTTTTAATCAAGCTGATTCATGTAACAATTATGTATATAATTTTTAGACTTGAAACACCAAAGATATCTTGTGGATGGATAGGAAGTGGGATCTCTAAAAAAATTAGATATGACATGAAGTTTTTTATGGGGATTAAGTGGTCAAGATGGATTGTTCACCCTCTATATTAGAGGAGATTGACTCAAAGGATGAGATTAAATGAAATATTTGACCAAGTTGATGGAAATATCAAAGAAGGTGTTCTCAATGATGTGCTCTACACAATTGTACTAACTTGGGTTGCCAATTAGGGTTTGACACTTTGGTGGGCCGCCAACTCGACCTATTGATTGGGTTAAATCAATAACTAATTAATTATTTACATGTTGATAAAGACAATTAATAAGGTTGACCAATAAATATAATTGAGTCTATGAAGTTATTAACTAGCAAGTTATATGAACTAAGAGGGTCACAAAGATAAGGTCTAAGGACATCAATAGATGTAGATATATTCTAAGGGTTTTTGTGAAAATTTTATATACCTAGTGTCTGCAAGTAATAAGAGAACGACTGCACATTTAGGAGACCATGCAAACTTTTTAGAAACCCTCTATGTTATTCTCTTTCTCTCTAGGTAAAAAGTGTACAAGAGGAGATCTAATCACGAGATAAGCATGTAGAAACTTTTAGAGTCTAGACACTTGAACAACTTTGATAAATTTTTCTTAAACCCTATTAGTGAATTTTAACATGTACTAGCTGATAGGATGATTGGTTCTTGTTATCTTAATGTTTTGAATGTTTGTTTAATGTCTTATGTTGCATTTGATGTTTTAATCGAACTTGTGAGAGCTTTTCATCCATTCTATCCCATCACAGTACATGGTTTTCTAACATTTGATTATCAATCTTTGTGATCACTTGTAGCATTGACTATTTATATTGGCCATATAAGGGGAGGACAACAAGATTTAGATGTTCTTTATTTAATGAATATATTGTTTATTTTCTCCATCTACTTTTGCAATTATTATGAAAAATTCTAACCTTTTAGCATGGAAAAAAATACTTGCCCCTAAATCATTGGCCATTTAAGAAATAATCTTTAAGTTTAAACCACTTTCAACTCACTCAGCAATTAATAAATCAACACTATGATAAGTCAAGGTTGAATCCATATGGAATACTATTTTATCTCAATAATTGATAAATGTGTGTTCAAAATAGATAAAATATTATTTCTATTGAGCTTGTGTTCAAGAATCTTGATTAAAAGTGAGATTCTATGCTCACAATTTAGCCACCTCATGGGAAGACGAGTATATGCATATTGAACTGTGTGCGTTGTAGAAAGAACGAGCGACTTTGGTCCGGCTACACTGTGCGGAAGGAACGCCAGTCTTTGCTTATTTCAATGCACTAACTCTAAAGCAGACTATACATGATTATTTTTTATGGCTCTAATGAATTTCAAAGAGCCAAATAGATAGATTTGTGGGTAGACTAGTTCACTAAACAAACAACTTTGTGTCACTATCCTTCGTTGGATGCTTCTTTCTACAACAAATTGCCCACGCCGTGTTTAGTCCCACTTTGAAATTGTCACTAAAAAACTAGAGCACAAGACGTTAGGAATATAGAGTATTGAGAAAATCTCTTCTTGCAAAATACATCCTCCAAACCCTAAATCGACGCCTTCGATCAATTTTATTATAATTAAAAATTTTATATCAAAATATCTGATATTGATAATAGTTTCATGTATTCAATAAAACTTCATAGTGTATTTGGAACTCATGGTCGAGCCATGACAACTTCTTTCAAATATTTAATATTTATGGTACGTAAACGGTTTAATATATTTATTTTGTTATAAAAATTATTTTAAAATTTCTAGTGTTTACTTATTTATTTTTCCTCTTTTTGAGGGCCATAAAATGCAAGCAGATATTTCTAAGCGGATAAATGACGATTCCTTTTTCAAAGATGCATATTCCTTTAAAATACCCGGGAAAATCTATAAGTAGTATAATGACAAAATGATGAGTCGCGTCCTCCGCGGTCAGGTTAAACGCTTCGTCATCCCTAAAAAACTGCGAAATTCTCAGTCACATACGCCACTATTCTGATCTTACCTTCAATCCATGCTCCGAGGAAGCAAATGCCAAGGTCTCCCACCAGTCGCCCCAGCACCCCATCTCTCTCCAACTCTTTCTCCCGCATCAATCCCGAGCTCCAATCTAAACTTCTCCCCCGCTCCCCCTCCTCCTTCGGCTCATTTTCTCTCCGCATCACCTGCTGCAAGAAACCCTCTCCCCCCCCTCCGCTATCTTATCTCCTCAAAATCCCAGAATGGGCAGACGAGATAAAGGAAAGGGGCATGCGGAAACCCCGCTCCCTCTACAACCACGACCTCTGGGTCGAGCATCGCAGCTCACTCCGCCATGTGCGCCATTTCCTCTCTAGTCTCTCTTCCCGTGTCATTCTCTCTCTTATTCCCCCGGTATTCTCTCTCACCGCCGTCGCCGCCACTTTAGCTGCTTATAATTCTGCCGTTGAAGCTGCTTGGCTCCCCGAGTTTTTCCCCGTTCTGAGAGCTTCTCCGCTTCCTTATCAGCTGACTGCTCCCGCCTTGGCTTTGCTTTTGGTTTTCCGGACCGAGGCGTCTTATTCGAGGTTCCAAGAAGGGAGGCATGCTTGGTTTAAGGTTGTATCTGGGACGCATGAGCTGGCGGGTATGGTGATTGCCTTGGGCGGGAATGAACTTGCTGCCGATGCTGGAACGAAGAAGGCCCTTTTGAGTTACATTATGGCTTTTCCCGTTGCACTCAAGGTTTGTACTATTTTTACAAGCCTCATATTTGTAATTAATCAGCCCATCATTAGTTAATTAGAATTATCCGCGCCCATTTTTAACGATTTTTCTCTTCGAACATCAAACGAAGATCATCCGAGATCGGTGATATAACAATACAGGTACCCTCTTCTTCCCATCGGAGTGGAGTTCTTCTCCAACCCGGTGCTCCTCCAATACTTAAGAGCGACAATAGGGATGAAATGATTGCATGTAATCTAAAAATAGATATTATGTTCTCTGAAGAATCAAAGCCTTTACATATTTGACTTAAGTTTCTTAATCCTAATTATTTAGACAATCATTACTGAATTAGAATATTCTCGACGCATTCAATTAACCCCACTCTTTAATTCAATGTCTGCGATTGAATCTACGATTAATCCTTCAATTTACGATTGAACTGAACCAAATAATTGGGGGTGTTGTTAATGGATAGCATATAATCTACAATAATTCACATGATCTCCACTTAAAAATGAAAGCCTAAAATATTTTACCTTTTGTTTTCCCTTGTGTTTGAATTGCGGGTTTGTTGGTTTTTGTTTGTGCAGTGTCACGTTATGTTTGGTTCAGATATCGTATCTGACTTGAAGAATATCATTGACGAGGAGGATTTGGCGGTTGTGATGAGGTCAAAGAATCATCCTCGGTGTGTGGTGGAGTTTATTTCGCGGAGCATTCAGTTGCTGCAGATCGAGGAGGCCAAGAGGTGTGTCATGGTAAACGCAGCTCTGACAATCTCTTTTATTTCTGCATTTTATGACGAAAATATCGAGAGAGAGAGAGAGAGAGAGAGAGAGAGAGAGAGACAAGATGTTGTGTGTGAGAGAGATGTCATGGGAAAGATATAGATGTTAAGAGAGAGAGCGTGCTTGGAGACACAGTATCAATTTGGAGAGTAAGTGTGATGCTATCAGAAAGATGTTTAGAGAGAGAGAGTAAAAAAAGAAGAGATAAGTGTTTGGGGACACAAGTGTTAACGGGGATAGAGTGAGATACCAAGGGGAATACTTTGAAAGAGAGATCGGTTCTGCTTTTGTAAGCAAGGATCAATATGTCAGGGTCATCTTCAGGTTTTAAGCCAAAACCTAGATCTTGTCTTGAGACCATGATCTGACCTCATGATCTGTTAAAATCTAGATTATTGACCTTCTTCATTTGTTTTTCTCACGTATAGTTGACTTTTCTAGTCTTTCAAATTTCAGACTGTCTAGTCCACTCTTTTTCTTCATTTTGATAAAAATCTTCTTTCTTGTAGAATAGTAATAGATACTGTAAGTTTCACTGCATGGACGATCTTCGGGATAGATATATGATATTTCTCTCTCATACTATTTATACTTACCTCTCTCGCTCTCCCCTTCTAACCCCCCCGCCTCCCTTCTCTCGCACTTTCTCTGCTCAGCTCTTTCTCTCTCCCTTTCTCCTTTATTCTAACCTCTCTCTTCCCCCCTCCTTATCCTGCCTCCCTCCTCTCGCACTTTCTCTGCTCAGCGCTCTCTCTCTCTCTTATTATTTATACTAACCTCTCTCTTATCCCCATCTAACCTTGCCTCCCTCTAGCATTTTCTCCGCTCAGCTCTCTCTGTGCGGTGCTCTTTCTGTCTGCTATGTTGCATTTTCTCTGTTCCTCTCTCCCTCTCAATCAACTGGTCATCAATTTTTGTAGATGTGAACAGCTTAACCTACTTTACTGAGAGTCAAGGCATTTCCTATGACCATAAGTCAGGTTCTCAGTTGGGTCAACCAGTCAATGGTCAATGAATGCTTCTGTATTTCAGACTATTAGAAATTACCTTGATATCGTCAGCCAGTCATGAATGGTTATGAATCGAATTTCTGCTCCCAATTTCCAGGAATCCAAGATATTCGCGTTGCATGAAGGCATATGCGCATGTGAACAGCTCATGGGCATTCCGATCCCTCTCTCCTACACGCGACTCACATCAAGATTTCTGGTTCTCTGGCATCTCACTCTCCCCATAATTCTCTGGGACGACTGCAACTGGATCGTCGTTCCTGCTACTTTCATCAGCGCGGCCTCGCTCTTCTGCATCGAAGAAGTATGTGGAATTTTCCATTCCGTGGACTTTAGCGGGTTCCTCTTTCGTTGACTTTTGTTGGTCGTGTACCAGGTGGGTGTTTTGATCGAGGAGCCGTTCTGCATGCTCGCCTTGGATGAGCAGTGCGAGCATATTCTGGCGGCCATCCATGATGCGTTGGCCATGCAGAGCTCGGTCAACGAGCGAGTCCTCGCCAGGAGAAAGGCCTGCGTGGATAGTCTGTTTCCTAATGGCCACCCCAGCTCCTAGAGTGAGAGAGATTCTTGTCTTATGTATATAGATCAGAGGATCAGAATCCGTCAGCCTTAGAGTTAAAAGTCAAATGCATGTGCTTAAGACACGAGCCTTGAGTCTTAAGAGAGAGAAGAAGAAGAAGAAGAAGAAGAAGACAGGAGCCTTGAGACTAAGAAGAAGAAGAAGAAGAAGAAGAAGAAGAAGAAGAAGAAGAAGAAGACAGGAGCCTGGAGACTAAGAAGAAGGCGAAGAAGCAGGCACGAGCCTTGAGACTTGGAGAGAGAGAAGAAGAAGAAGAAGAAGCAGACAAGAAAGTCACTCCAAAGATGCAAACGACGGAGGTTTCTTTCCCGAAAAAAAAAGATTGAAAAATTCATGCAAAGCAAAGGAATTGTTCTGGTTCATCTCGGAATATTATTTCCAGCGAGGCTGTGTAAGTAGAAGAGATGATCAACGACCCTCCGTCTTCGTCGGCGATAACCACTCTCTCTCCCCCCACAAAACTCGGAGGGTGGGAAAAAGACCATGCCATTACAAATCGTAGGGAGGGAAAATTAGTTAGAAATTATATAGAAATAAGAGAGAAACCAAAATTAAAAACGAAATTGACTAAATCTACGATTTCAAAATTAAAATATAATGTTATAAGTAGAGAGATTAAGACGAAAACATGATTTCTAACCCAAGATAGGGCTTGAATTGATTCAATTTCTCGCCAGATCAAATGTTTTTCATTCCGCGAATTCGAAGATGATCATTGACATTAAAGAATCGATTTCTCCTTATTCTCTCAACGAAATCTTACTTTCAAACACTCCTTGGATGTGGAAATTGATCTAGAAGCAATGTAAAACAAGAGATTTAAGGATTGTGGTATTTAGACAGTTCGATAACTCAAGAAACCCAAGAATGATTTACATCGTCGAAGACCATCTCAATTTATAAGGAGATCTCGGCATAACTATTGGATTTAGCATTTAATCTTCGATAAACAGATCTGATAAAATGCATATATGCGAATCATTACGCTTAAATTCCGTCTATTGGATCGAAGATGACCCGCGAAGATTTCGCCATGTTGCGCGTGACGAAGAAACATGTGAAATGCTCGCTTCTGATCTTGATTTAACGCTCTGGATACGTTTTGTTAATTTTAATCTCAACCGTTATAAGATGAACGGCTGGGATTAAATTGTTATAAGATGATTTGTCGACAAACTAGAATGCGCTACATACCCCTTCACTTAAGTGATGATCGACGATCGCGATAAAATCACATGATCGAACGCTCCACACGACGTCACGTCACATGCGCACATAAAAACAGAAAAGTAGTCCTACATGGCAAAAATTTAGGTGATTCGACATATATATAAGGTGTATGTAATTAGTAGTCTCTCTCTCTCTCTTTCTCTCTCACCTTGTATTACCCTTGTTTGAGATAATGCAATTAGGGTTTGTTGTTGCAGAGAAGTAATTGACCAAATTTTAAGATTCATGAAATTTTATATATCTTGTATTACCCTTGTTTGAGATTATGCAATTAGGGCTTGTCGTCGCATATGATTTGATTGGTTTATCAACTCAAATTAGGTATGAATCAACCTTGTAACACAAATTTTGACAAGATAATTTCCAATTAAGGTATTTGATTGAAATGGGATTTGAAATTGTTTGAACTCTAATGGCATATGATTAATAATGGATTAAAAATACATACCAATTTCACTATTATTAGGAAAAGAGGGAAGCATAAGTGAATTTTAATTCATAGTAGAATTATATTCGATTGAATCATGATTAAAAAAATGTTGCATCAGATCAATCCTCATTTGGAATTCAAACTAGCCTAAGTTCAAGTGGATGAATCTATAAACTAGTTCCATGATGACATTCTTCTTTGTCAACTTTTTCTTTCTCTAGTCAACTCATAGTTATTTTGTAATTGTGGCGGCGTACAACCCCCGTCGCCACCAAGAAATGACACTACGGCACCAGAGGAGCCGACACTCGCACGTGTCCAGCCCCCTCAACGAGCAAAGACAAAGGATGCTGACTTCTGCTACATTGCGTGAGGACATCGTCTCGCCACGGTACGTCACACCGGGCTCGCGCGTGTGTGGACCTATCTGCTTTCTTTTGTTCTTACGAACTTTCTTGGCCCGCACGTGTTTAAGCGGGCCCTTGCTTATTTTCCCTCTCCCTTCTAGGCTTCCGGGTGGGTTCTTCCCTTTTCGGGATCCTATTCGGAAGCCCTTCTTCTTTGTGAACCTTCATATTTTCTATGAGTATGTTTAGGCTTTGGGTTGTGGGCTTCAAGTGGGCCCTTTCCCCTCTCAGCCCATTTTGGGCTATATAAGAGGGGAAGGGACCCCCCCCCCACAAACCCTAGCTATCATTTTAAGAAAGAAATGAGTGAACTCCCTCTCAAGTGGCTGCTCACACAAGATTGGGGAAAGAGACCTATCGCCGCCTCTGCCATCGCCGCCGCTGCTACCGCCTCCCCTTGCCCTGATCTCGCTCACTCCGTCGTTGTTGCTCCAGCCACCACCGCCACTGCCCAGCGCCGCTTCCACAACACCTGCATCGACACCTCTGCTCGCACCCTCCCCCGCTCCATCGCCCCACGAACCTTTCTCTCACCCACCCTGCTTCATCTCTGAGCTCCTCTCCAGCCCCTCCTCTTCCACGCCACCCCCTCTAACCCCTACCAGTGATTCCCCTCTCCTCCTACCCCATCCCGAGCTTCCCCCACCACCTCTCTGCCGCCCGAAAACCCCACAATTCCCCTTCCCGGGCACCTTCACAATTTCCTTTTCCAGCTATCCCTCTCTCTCTACCGCTTCCCCCCTCCTCCCATCGTCCCGCTGACCGTTTCCCCTGAACATACCGATTTCTTCCCCTCACCCTCACCGAATTCACCATTAGCATCTCCCCCACGATCCGTTCATCTCCTCTCCTAATTCCTTGTCGCCTCCCTCCTCCCCAGCATCCCGCCAAATTCCGCACCTCCCAATCCTCTCCCAATTCCCTCGCTGAATTCCTCCCTCATTCTTCCAGTCCGAACGCTTGACTCTTTGCCTCCCACGCCCGACCGCCCCCACTTGTCTGACTCTTGCTTACCTCCGCCGATTGCTAGAATTTGCCCTCGCGCACGGTCAAGTTCACTCTCACGTTCGGCGAAATCCCCTCTCGCGCTAGTCGAACTCTCCCCCGTTCCGCCCACACCTTCCCTCCCCCAATTTCCTTGTTCTACACGACGACACGTCGTACCCCCTCCACTTCGCCCTGCTAGCCTCCATCCGATTGCGCCGCCTCCTTCCGTGCCCCGCGGTCACGCCTTCCGTGTCTGCGCCAAGGTGACCCTGTTCCTCGCCGATGTCATTCCATCCCGACCTCGCCGAAGGCCTCGCTTGGGTCCTGTCCGACTGTGCCAGCTCCCCAATCTGAGTTGCTCCAGGGCAAGACTGCCCCTCCATACCCGCGCCGGTCTCGCACTTGGGCTTGACTCCGCGTCCGCTCCACGGGTGCCCCTTTCAGCGTCGTGCGGCCCTTGCCGCATTTGTACCCAGCGCTAGTGCCGAATCTTCGCCCGAGCCACACTTGGACCGGTACCTTTGGCCTATTTTCCAGCTCGCGCCACGATAGCACTCTGCTGTTCGCACCCTCGTCCCCTCCCTGCATGATCGGGTTGCCTTCGGCCCGTCTAGTGCCTGCCCGAGCCGTGCTCCCTCCCTTGATCACTACCCGCTCATTGGATAGATCCACCCCACGCCGAGGGTGCCTCAGCGACCACGACGCCGCCAACTCGGCCCGCCTCTACTGACCGTCTGTGCCTCGTACGAACGATCTCCATCATCACGACAGACCGGGCTCGCGCCCCGTGACGGTACGAGACCGCGAGGTCGTTGATTTCACACGGTCTCGTGTCAAAAATAAAGTCCGAATTTAGCAATTTAAGGAATTAATAACGAATTGAGTGGCATAATGGTAAATAAGGGTCGAATCCACAGGGAATTAAGATATTTTCGAGATATCATTTGGAAATTGATCAAATTGGAAGATGAATTGAGGTGAGAAATTAGGGAAAATGGTAGATTTAGAAAGATAACTCAAATATCTATCCACGGAATCAAAAATCACTCCATTTGGACTAGTAATCGCAGAGAAATCAAAGAGTGAAGTAGGACGAAATTTTCAGAATCGCGAAGAACATAAACTGAAATTAAAAGCTAAATTGAACTAAATTAAGATCCTAAACTAAAAATTGATGATACATGACGCATGACGATAGATTAGAGGAAAAACTTATTTTCTAACCCGAGATAACGATCGAATCGATCCAATTGATCGCCGGATCGACGGCTATTCATTCCGCGAATTCAAACGTGAACATCGGTGTTCAAGAGACAAATTCTCCATGATCGATCAATGAAATCTCACTTTTAAACACTCCGTGGACGCGAAATCGAGTCTTGAAGCGATTACAAGTGAGAGATTCAAGAGAGGAAGGGTTTAGATGGGTTGATTAAGCGAAATCCCTCAAGAATGCTTACAAAAATTGAAGAACGCCTTGTTTGATAGGCGAATTGGGCGTAACCGTTGGATGGATGCGTTCAATCTCCATCAACGGTCCAAATTAAATGCATCAAGATGAAACGTTATGAATAAATCGCGACCCTTGGATCGCAGATGGACACTCCGGATGAAGTCTCGTGATATGCGTTATAAAACGCATCAAAACGGCGCCCGTTGGATCGCGATCCAACGCTCCTGATGCGTTTCTGCACATTGAATCTGAGCCGTTATAATTACGCCTTTAAGACACGTGCATGATTGATTGATCGGTGGTCCGCGCGTCGACGCGATCGACTCGCGGATTTCCGATGTGCCGCCGATCCGACGCCTGGCATTGCTCCACGTGGCCTGCAATTAAGACAACTATGTGGGACTTAGTCCCACACGGAAAAAGTTAAACAAACCAGTCGGGTTTATAACTCCCGACGGATTAGAGGGTTTGAATACCCTTTCGATATACGAAAGGCTGAATACCTTTACTATATAGAATATGCAAAATATAAATATTCCGATATACAGTAGGCACCGCGTGGGCCCGCGTGGCACTGCCACGTGGCCTTGAGTGCCACGTGGCCCTGAGTGCCACGTCGCATCCACATGGGACCCGCGCAAAAAATTAAACACTTTTTGTCATTTTTGTAATTATTTTAAACGTTTTAAATCGAAAATAAAATCGGAAAAATCCAGAAAAATCCCTAAAAATTGTAAAAATCATAACTTTCAAAATACAACTCCAAATTAATCCAAATTTCTTTCATTTGATCTGAAAATTAATTATCTATCATTTTAAAAATTCAAAGTATTTAAATAACAAGAGATTTAATTCTTATTTCAAAAATACATTCATTTCTTAAAGATTTTAACTTTAGAAAATTAAATGAATGTTCATAAAAATGATTTCTCTCATTATTTAACTTTAAAACCCACTTATAATCTCAAGTAAAGATAGGTTATAAAATCTTTAATCTTTAATTCATCAAAATCAACCCTAAATTAACGCATTTTGATATTATAACATAAAATTGCATGGAATGATAGAAATGCACTCAAAGTATGATAACATGCATATAAATGGAATGTTTATGCCTTATTATGCATTAATAATCATGTTTTATCATGTTAAGATTGCATGTTATCACCCCGCAGGTTAGGCACACGTCCCCTTCTCCTTGCTTTGAAGTACTATATTTCTTCCAGTATTTCCCGCATTTGCTTCCACCGCCGTCGGGACATAGTATAGGTCGAGTGATTAGACAACTTGAGTGGATTTTTACTATGGTCCCATCCGTCAAGTTGACCGTCGAGCTCCCCATCGACGACCAAGGCTCCCCTACTTGCGAGGGCGTGAACCGGGAGTCCTCCCGAATTGACACTACTCGGCGCACTCCAAGAGTTCCGGAGATGACATGTTGGAAGGCAACTGCTTGTTGGCATTAATAGGTCATTACATCATAGTAGTTCACCCTAGGGTCCCCCCCCCCTTCCCCTAGATTCACCTTTAGTATTTTGTGCATGATCGGGCATACCCCCTGTAGTCCTGCATCAAATTGGGTATTGATGAAGTGAATCAATGAGTTCATTTAAAACACGCGCGGATATAAGTCAAAAATTACCAAACTCACCAATTTAAAGAAATATTATCGAATTGAGGTGTATAGTGGTGAATAAGGGTTGAATCATCGAAGAATTAAGGTATTTTTTAAGACCTCTTTGAAATTTGATCAATTCGAATGATGAAACGAGGTGAGAGATTAGGGATTTTTATTGATTTGGAAAGATAACTTGAAGGTAAATCGAGATAATAAAAAATCATAGAATTTGGATCAAGATTCGCGGAGAAATCAATGAGCGAAAATTAGATAGAAATTCAGATTGCGAAGAGAGAGAAACCCGAAATTAAAAACAAAACTGACTAAATCTACGATTCCAAATTGAAATATAACGTTATACGTAGAAAGATTAGGACAAAAACACAATTTCTAACCCAAGATAGCACTCAAATTGATTCAATTTCTCGTCGGATCAAAGGCTTTTCATTCTGCAAATTCGAAGATGATCGTTGACATTCAAGAATCAATTTCTCCATATTCTCTCAACAAAATCTCACTTTCAAACACTCATTAGATGAGTAAATAGATCTAGAAGTGAAGGGAAGCAAGAGATTCAATGATTGTGGTGTCTAGACAGTTCGATTACTTAAAAAACCCAAGAACGATTTACATCATCGAAGAACATCTCAATTTATAAGGAGATTTGGGCATAACTGTTGGATTTCGCATTTAATCTTCGATGAATGGCTACGATGAAATGCACACATACGAATGGTTACGCTTAAATCCCATCTATTGGATCGAAGATGAACTGCTAAAATTTCGTCATGTCGCGCATAAAGAAGAAACATGTGAAACACTCACCGTCTAATCTTGATCTAATGCTCCAGGTGGGTTTCGTCGGTTTTAATCTTAGGCGTTATAACTCTTTAGATGAACGGATGAGATTAAATCATTTTAAAATCATTTGTCGACGAACTAGAATGTGCCACGTACCCCACACGATGTCTTGTCACCTACGCACATAAAAACAAAAAAATAGTCCCAAAAATTTAGGCGATTCGATGTATATATAAGGTGTATGTAATTAGAGAGATAAAATTATCTTGAAAAGGATTCTTGGTCTCTATAATTACACTCGCCCACATACTTGTGTGCGCACAGTTACGCACACATACGTTGTGCGTCACATGGCGCATTCATACGTCGTCACGTAACGATGCCCCCTTTTTTGCTCATGTCACGTCAGCTGCCACATCAGCACGCGATAAAATCTATTTTTTTATTCTTTTTAATTCAAAATAAATCCAAATAAATTTATAAAAAATCATAAAAATTTTTGAAATTTTTTTGAAAATTAGAAAATTTTTATTACTTTTAAAATATAACTCCAAATTAATCCAAATTTTTTTCATTAGATCAGAAATTAAATTATCTAATGAAAAATTTTATTTTTATAATAAAAATTTATTCTCTTATTATTTATTAAATTTAACTGTTTAGAATTTAAAACTTAGACAAATAAATGAGTGTATAAATTGTATTTTCTCTTATTATTTAACATTAAAACCTAATTATAATCTCAAATAGAATGGGGATAATCTAATGTTAAACATATTTCTCTTAGTTTATCATAATTATCACTTAATTAGTACATTTTGAGATAATAACTTAATTATCATATAATGATTGATAAACACTAAAAAAATATGATAACATGCATTAGAATGGAATATTTTGTGTCTTAATTTGTATTAATAATCATATATTTTCATGTATAATTTGCATGTTATTCTTTTATAAAAAATCTCTCCATTAAACTACTAGAATCAGTCCTCTTGAACTCTACATAGATTTCATCTTCTCGTCGAGGAAAGATGGTATATGAGAAATGAAGAAAATATGATATTAGGGTTACATGATCTCCTATATAGGATTTTAGGAGTCAAACATAGAGTTTTTGGCCCCTAGTAGGCTTTCATACTCTGCTCGAGCTAGGGCATGAAAGAATGCATTCTCAACTTGTCATAATATATAAAGTAATGCTATTAGAACCATATATTGGTGACACACCGTAGATAGTGCAAGGTTCTTGAAAATAGGCAATTGAAGAGATGACCACTTCGGAAAAGATATAACAAGGGACACATGATTTCAAGTCAGCCAAGGAGACAACCATGAGAGACTTGCCGACGAGTCAATGGCTTGATGCGGAAGATAAGGAGACAACTTCTCCATATAAAAATGCATTAGGTTGGTATGTGACCGTAGCACGCCAAGGAGATGATGATGAGTGGCATGCCGACTAAATTTAATGATTGCAAATTAAAATATAATGTTATACGTAGAGAAATTAGGAGGAAAACACGATTTCTTACTTAAGATAGTACTTGAATTGATTGTTGACATTCAAGAATCGAGTTCTCCCTATTCTCTTAATGAAATCTTGCTTTCAAACACTCCTTAGATGCGGAAATTGATCTAGAAGTGAAGGGAAGCAAGAAATTTAAGGATTGTGATATCTAGATAGATCGATTACTCAAGAAACTAAAGAATGATTTACATTGTCGAAGAACATCTCAATTTATAAGGAGATCTAGGTGTAATTGTTAGATTTAGCATTTAATCTTCAATGAACGACTCTGATGAAACGCATATATGCGAATCGTTACGCTTAAATCCCGTCTAATGGATCGAAGATGAATCTCTAAGATTTCGCCATGTTGCGCGTGAAGAAGAAAGACATGAAACGTTTGCTGTCTTATCTTGATCTAACTCTCCGGATGCGTTTTGTCGATTTTAATCTTAACCATTATAACTCCTTTAGAGGAACTGCTGAGATTAAATTGTTTTAAAACGATTTGTTGATGAACTAGAATGTGTCACGTACCCCTTCACTTAAGTGACGATCGCGATTAAATCATGCGATCAGACGCTCCACACGACGCAACATCACATGCGCACATAAAAACAGAAAATAAATCCAAATAAATCCAAATAAATCCAAATAAATTTATTCTTTTCCTTATTCTTTTTAATTCAAAATAAATCCAAATAAATTTATTAAAAATAAAAAAATTCTAGAAAATCCCTAAAAATTAGAAGATTTTATTACTTTTAAAATAAAACGCCAAATTGATCTAAATTTTTTTCATTAGATCAGAAATTAAATTATCTATCATTCTAAAAACTCAAATTTAATAAATAACAAGAGAATAAATTTTTATTATAAACATATACTCATATATTTTAAAATTTAAAACTCAAAAATATAAATGAGTGTATAAAAAGTGACACACCGACGAGTCAATGGCTTGATGCAAAAGATAAGGAAACAACTTCTCCATAAAAAATGCATAAGGTAGGCATGTGACCCTAGCATGCCAAGGAGATGATCATAAGTGGTGCTCCGAGGAGATAATGACTCAAGAGGGTATCCAATGAGATGAGATGCAACATGATACATGAGTGGTAGCATCTGAAATGCACTTGTCAAAAATACCAATGCTCAGATGGTTGTGCCATGGTAGACGTTTGTAGAGATACACTAGGGATGTTGACGACAAAAAGTCATCGTCGATATGTGTGGAGATATCGGGTTGGAAAAGGTGGTGGCATGTGTAGAAGAGGATGTGATACGCTCGACAAGATGAGGAAGGTAAACTTTGCCTCCAAAAAGGGCAAAGGGAATAAGCAAGTGAAAGTGATGGCGAGCGAGGCCCACCGGCAGCTCTAGAGACACCGGCAGCTCGAGTCCAGCCTGTTCAACGCGCGAAGACGAAGGAGCCCGGCTTTTGGCACGCGGCTGACGTGTCATTTTCGTGCGTCGTTAAAACACAAAAACGTTGGTCAAACAAAATTTATAAAACCGAACTCACAAAGATAAGATATAAAAATCAAGTATTGTGTAAGTATCGGGTCGATCCACAGAGAGCAGGGTTGACTTTAATCGCAGAGTTGACTTGGTCAAACTTGGGTTTTAAAGGGGTTTTAAAGAATTAAAAATAAGAATTGATGAGTGTAAATAATATAAATAATCTAAATAAGAAGTTTTAAGAATTTAATTCTCGGATTTGACAGAGAAAAGTCAAAAGTCAAAGTCAAAGCATTGACTTTGACCAACATTAGGTGTACTGTAAAATCAGAGAATCAAAAGGTGTCAGAAGATTACGAAAATAATATATTTAGAAACTAGAGAGAAAATGAAATTTATTGATATATAATTCGTGATTTTTGGATAAGAAATGGATTTAATATGAATTATTTAAAATCAAATATCAGAAAATCCCCGAAATGAACACCTCGGAGGAAATCATCAAATTGACCGGTCAAATAAAATCCAAATCTTGCAATTTATATGTCAATGGAAAGCTAAGAACCAGAGGAATCTAAAAAGATCAAAATAATTGAATTCTGATTTGTAAATTGAAAGTAATTGACCCCAAAAGTCAACATTTGCCTTCGATGAAAGATGAACCAGTCCTCGGTCAAACGTCAAATTAGAGGGTCAAATGAACTCAAAATTCGATGAGTTTGCTATCCACGGAAAGCTGATGAAAATAGGAGACCAACGAAATCAAAATCAAGTCATTTGGAATTATAATCAGAGAGATATCCTATTTTCGAAATCAGCACTTTTTTCAGACTAAAAACTAGGAAAAATGAAGAACACTATGAACTACTTTGCGAAATTAAAGATCTAAACCTAATAAAAATACAAATTACCTCTTGATAATCGATCGAATCTCACTACTAACCTGATTGCCGCAAGAATGGGACCTCAATTCTCGTGGATTGAAGCGAATTTGCTCGGATTCTTCCTCGTGGACGTTAGAAATTCAAGGGGAAAATTCGATGAAATCAAGAGATGAAATCGTGATTATCATGCTTCAATGGATGCGTCTCTACACACTTGGAAGCAGAGGATCACGAGAACTTAAGACCTTCCTCGAAATTTGCTTAATTTCTTCACGAATCGATCAAAAGTTGAAGAACAAAGGGAGAAATACATAGGTTTTTAAAGAGAAAATTTGCGCGATTTCGTGGGTTATTGAAGTGGTTGTGGAGGCGATTTGCAAGGGTCGTGGGAGCGGTTCTCTGGGGCAACGTCGTAGCTTCGGGATTGGCCACGAATTGGCCTTGATTCCGCTTCAATCGGGGCCACGATCGCGCCACAATCGGGCCGGGATCGGGCCACGATCACGCCACGATCGGGCGTGATCGTGATGTCAATACTCCATCGATCGCCGTCTGATGAAGTGGAGACGATTCCACGAAGAAAACTCCTCAATCGCAGTTCGATCGGACCGCGATCGTGGAGTTCTTCCACGAGCTTTCTCAGCCGTTAGATTGAGCTTCAGGTGAGGTGGGCGATCGAGATTCACCCGATCCGCGATCATAAGGAAGATCCACCGCCAGCCGTGCATCTGTGAAGATCGCAATGAAGATTGCGATGTCGTCCATTCGATGAAGATCACGGTCTGTTCGATGGAGATCGGACACTCCATGCGTCGCCACGTGGCGATTGGTAAGCTCTCCGATTCTTGCCACTTATAATGGATATAGCGCACGTGTTGGACTCGACGATCGCGTGGTCTCAGGTCCACGCGATCGACGCCCTTGCGTTGATCTCCGACGGCTCTGCTGCAATCCGACGCTCGTTGTGCGGCCACGTCGCCTGCGAAAGGTAGGTATCGTGTGGGACATAGTCCCACACGGGAGAAATATCAGGACACGGCGCGCTTAAATAGGGGGGCGCAGTCATTATCCAATTGCGTTACCGCCCCCCACTGTTACTAGGGCCCACTATACCCGTGGGCCCTCCACTTGCGAACCGTCACACGCCACGTGGCGCCCCTCACGGGCATCCGCGTGGGCCCGTCCGCGTGGCCTCCTGCCACGCGTTAGCGCCACCTGCGCCTCGCGTTGGCCACCCGGGCTCTGCCACGTGGCCTCAGTGCCACGTCGCACCTCGAGGTGGTCTCGCGTGCCACGTCAGCGCCCGCAGCTCCCGCTCGCCACGTCAGCACCTGCAGATAAAAATCCCCCTTTTTGCGATTTTTTAAAATAAAAATACTTAATAAAAATCAAATAAAAATCAGAAAAAAGGTATAAACTTCAGAAATTCATAATTTAAAATATACAACTCCTTTTTAATCCAAATTTTCTCCATTGGATCACAAATTCTTTTCTTTTTAATATCATGTCATTTAAAATATATTTTGAAAGAAGAAATCAAGATGAATTAGAATTTACTTAAATCATTTCTCACTAAATATTTTAAATCATAAATTCATCTTGAAATTATCTTTCCAAACTTTTACTAAAGTCAAAAATCATTCAATACAAGAGATTAACTTCTATTAATTTAAACTTAACAAAAGATTAATCATCTATTAAGCATGAAATTATCCATAATTTATGCATAAATATTAACTTTAGTGAAATGACATGTCAATGGAGAAAATTCCTAAAAAGTATGATAACATGCATTATATTCACATAAAATAAGCATGAATATGAGTTAATTAGGATAAGAATTCAAGTTATAAATGCATGTTATCACACCCCCCAACTCTTATCATTGCTAGTCCCTTAGCAATGGAAAGAGAAGAAGTATGAAATATGACTAACAAGTTTAGAAATGCCATGGGTTAAGCATTAATAGAATCTGAAATGATTGTTCTACCTTAAGTGATGCGAAGAAGAAAGTAATGTACTAGAAACTCAAGATCAAAGCATTCCTCCAGCAAACACTTTAATCCACCAAATAAACTAAGAATGCTCTTGCTCTACATACTAATAGAATATACATAATTAAAAGAAATTCATCATACCAAACCAATCGTCGCTTCCTCCTTGCACTATGGACATGAATGATAAGGGCACAAGAAGTAGAAACAAGTATCATCCTTATATACATAGTGGCTATAAATAGAGTCGGATAAATTACATGGGAGGTAGCTTACCATTCTAATTCTACTTTTTTTCTCTCTCTTTCATCCTAATTCTATTTTTTTTATATTTTTCTTTCTTTCTAATTCTAATTTATTCATCCTAATTCTACTTGCTGCAAGCCTTTTTGAAGAAGGAGATTAGAGAATTCAGAATTTGAAAGTTTCAAGGCTTTTTATGCAACTTTATTGAAACACAACATACTTCATGTCATGGTGCTCATCCTACCCATGTGTCGTCCTTAGTAGACATGCAGCTTATTCCCCCGAAGAGATTTTGGTATCTCTATGGATCAGGGAGCTTCACTATGTCAATAATATTAGTGCCAACAAATGATGATACAAGTTACGACTTGCTATGGAAAGCGGAAGGATGTGCGTGTAAGGAGTCATTAACTCAAAGTTTAGAAAGAAGAATGAGTGGATGAGAAATATAGAAAGTTTTGAAAAATCATACTATGAGATTGAGTACACCCTTTATTTGGATTTTATGGCTCCCCAAAGGAATACCTAGATCCCTAATTCCATCGACTCTACCATCTCCTCAACGTACACTTAAGGTTGCTCTTCCCACAACTTTCTAAACAAATGGAGGTGCTAATGCACTCTATCCTTTTCTATTTCATGTGTTTTTGAAAAGATCATGTTGGTGTTCACATGTTTAAAAATCAGATCATGCATAGAATACTAAATGAAGAAATGCAAAAGTTTTAAAAAATTTTAAGTTTTCTAGAAAACTCCCCCCTATGCTCATTCCTTTTATTGTCCTGAATAAAACTCAACATGCTCATGAAAAAAAATGATAACAATCAATATACATGGCATGCGACATCAGGAAAAGAAAAATAAGCATAAGAGGGAAAAGAAAAACTTAGCGGGAATTTGCATCGGTTGCATTCTTTTCTTCATTTTTGGAGTTGCTTTGGAGCTGAATTTCTTCTTTTTATGATCCTTTCTCCTTGGTAACTAAAAACTTATAAAGAAATAACAGCAAACATCAAAGAAAACAGCAAGTATAAAAGTAGAAACAAATGCTAAAATAAGAACAAAAGTAGAAAAGAAATGAAAAGATAGAGATAAGGATGGGTTGCCTCCCATCAAGCACTAAGTTTTCCGTTTCCTAGCATGTGCCTCCTCTTGTGCGCTATCAATGTGATCTTGGTTCACATTGTGGGCACGGCTCGATGATGCTTGCCCTGGAGTCCACTCCCCCCATTCTACCACCTGATTGGCATGAGCAAGTCGAGGAGATTCTTTGGGAGGTAATTGACTTTTCAGGGGACGGAGTTTCGCGGAGATTCCTAGTACGTTGGCAAGGTCGCCCGTCGGAGGATGATGCTTGGATTTCGGAGGCGGACCTGGAGCGACTACGACCAGACCTGTTGGAGCCCCTTCCCTCTTCACTTGCCAACTCGTCGTAGTCGAGTTCTTTCGACCCGGGGAGGATTGATGGCGAGCGAGGCCCACCGGCAGCTCTAGAGACACCAGCAGCTCGAGTCCAGCCCGTTTGACGTGCAAAGACGAAGGAGCCCGGCTTTTGGCACGCGGCCTAGCCGCGAGACGACACCGATCTACTCTTCTTCTTCCATTCTTCTTCTTCTCCTTGGATTATGAGGGTCTCGCACTTGTGTTTAGCGGACCCGCTTATGGTTTGTGTTTGTTTTCCCCTTCTGGGTCTATGCAGGTCCCTATTTAGGAGGCCCACGTAGACCCCAAAAGGAGAGGGCCTCAAGTAGGTCCACCCTCCCTTAGCCCACTTGTGGGCCCTATATAAGGGAGGGTAGGACCTCCCCTCAACCCTAGAGTTGTTTTGCGCCGCTTACGTTTGATAAGTTTATCTTAGTTCTCTTAGATGCGTTGAAGAGAAGGAAGGGAAGGGAGTCGTGAGAGGCCGTGAGGGGTATCTCCCTCCATCTGCCGACCGCTAGCAAGAGGAGCGCGGAAAGAAAACAAACCACTGTGAAGGGAAGAAGGGAAACCGGTGGACGCCGTACAAGCACCGCGAGATCACCCTCCCTCACTGTGTGACGCATCACCGTGACGATCCCAGATCTGAGCGGCTGCACCCTCCTCCCGCCACTCACCTTTCCTCCTTCCCCCGTTTAGTAGTTTTCTCTCACCGTGGAAGTCGGAAGATCGCTGCGAACCTGACTGTACCCCCCCCCCCTTGTGGATTGTTTGCGGTCACGCGTGAAGCAAGACTCTCTCCATCGTGGACGTCCGTCTGACGCCCGCCGTATTCTCGCCGAGGTAGGTGACGCTCGTCCTCTCCTCTCTCCACTATCTCTCTACTCCTTTCCTGCCCGCACCTGACACCTCTACAACTTCCGACCCTCCACGTTCCCCCTCCCTCGCCAACTGCACCACGCCGCGCCCATCCTCCCCTCCGCACGCGATATTTTCCTATTCTCCTTATCTCCCGCAACCCTCCCATGACCGTCCGTCACAAACTGCCACACCCTCTTCCGTACAGTATTGTCCCTGTTAGAAGGAGAGAACACGATAGGAGAGAGAAAATAGGAAAAATAGAGTTTGATAAGACGTGTACATGCACGTGATAGAGAAATATATAGAGAGGAGAGAGAGAGAGAGAGGGAGAAAGTGGGCTTCAGCCCAATAGGGGAGAGAGAAGAAGAAGGGGTTTTAACACTCCCCCTCAAGCTGGAGCGTGGAGATCAAACATGCCCAGCTTGGATCCAATGGTCTCATATGCAGGGCCCGGTAGGGCCTTAGTGAAGATGTCTGCCAGCTAATGTGCGGAAGCGACGTGTGGGGTACAGATGGTACCATTATCGACATACTGTCGTATGAAGTGGCAGTCAATCTCAATATGCTTCATCCGCATATGGAACGTAGCATTACTGGCGATAAAGGTAGCAGCCATGTTATCGTAGTACATCTGCATAGGCCCTTCTGGCGGGAAGCCGAGCTCGGTGAGAAGAGAGCGTAGCCACAACATTTCTGCCGTGGTATCCGCCATGGCTCGATACTCGGCTTCGACACTAGAGCGGGACACGATAGACTGCTTTTGGGAGCTCCATGTGACCAGGTTACCTCCAACATAGGTGGCATAGCCACCATGTGACTTCCGATCCTCCTTGTCACCAGCGAACCCAGAGTCAGAGTAGGCCTCAATGCGTAGATGACCCTGTCGCCGATATAAGAGGCCCTTCCCCGGAGCTCTCTTAAGGTACGCTAGAAGCCGATAGACACCCTCCAAATGGATAGTGCGAGGAGCCTGCATAAACTGACTCAAGATACTAACCGCATAGGAGATGTCCGGGCGAGTCACAGTGAGGTAGATCAATTTCCCCACAAGTCGGCGGTAGATGCCTGCATCCTCAAGAAGTGCGGTGGCATTGTCCCACTAGTCCACATTCTGCTCCATAGGTGAGGAGGCCGGCTTGCACCCCAGCATCCGTGTCTCCTCCAGTAGATCCAGCACGTACTTCAGCTGACAAATGGACATCTGCCCCTGACGGTAAGCAATCTCAAGTCCAAAAAAGTACTTGGGGGGAGACAGATCGCGTGTGACGAAATGCTGAGCCAGATAAGCCTTGGTCGCAGTCACCTCGGTGTCGTCACTACCAGTGATAATGATGTCATCCACGTACACAGCCAGGATAACACATCCATGCGGGGTGCGTTTCCGCATGACAGTCGGATCAGATACAGTAGAGACAAAGCCATACGCGAAAAGCAGCTGCGAGAACTTGTGGAACCACGCACGCGGGCTTTGCTTCAGTCCATAGATAGCCTTCTTGAGGAGACACACCTCAGACGTCTCCCCCTGAGCAACGTACCCAAGCGGTTGCTCCATGAATACCTGCTCATCGAGGTCGCCGTAAAGGAAGGCATTGGAAACATCCAGCTGATGAAGCGGCCAGGACTGATCTAGGGGAATGAAGAAGAGAACCCGGATGGAGCAAAGACCATAGGCTTGAGAAAAGCCACGAGCCACGAGACGCGCCTTGTAGCGAGCGATGGAGCCATCAGAATTATACTTGAGGGAGTACACCCACTTGCAGGAGACAACATTGGCATCGATGGGCCGAGGAACCAACGTCCAGGTCTCCCGCTGGATGAAGGCCGCATACTCCACGTCCATCGCCGCTTTCCACGCCGGTACCTGCAACGCCTCAATATACGACTTGGGAATTGACTCGGTTAGAACAGCAAGAGCAAGGGACTGATAGGAAGGAGAAAGGCGGGCAGGAGAGACATGATGAGCAATAGGGTATTGCGTGCACTGTTGAGTGCCCTTGCGAAGGGCAATGGGAAGGTCAAGATCAGATACGGGAGGCGGTGGGGAAGGTGGGGGTGACAAGGGAGCCGGAACAGTAGCTATCGGCGAGGAGGAAGATTCCGGCTCAGAAGATGGGTCAGACGGGAGGGATGCCGAGGGTGGTGACCCCTCAGGCAAGGGAATCGAGACAGTCATAGGGAGGTCAATGACAGGGGTAGCGGATACCGAAGGAAGGAGGGATGGGGGAGGAGAGGTCGTCGCCAGACGGAGTAGAGGTAAAGTAGGGAACGTCCTCATGGAAGGTCACATCTGCCGAAGTAACGTACTGTCGCCTATCTGGAAAGTACACACGGTAGCCCTTCTAAGTCCGAGAGTAGCCGACAAACACACCCTTTTGTGCACGAGGAGCCAGCTTGGAGAGGCCAGGGGTGTGATCCTGGACAAAGGCAGTGCAGCCGAACACTCGAGGTGGTAGAGAGAAGAGGTCAGCAGCAGGAGTCAATCGCTGAAGGGGAATAGCTCCTCCAAGTGCAGCAGATGGAAGGCGGTTCACCAAGTATGTTGCAGTCAGAACAGCCTCACACCAGAGATACTGAGGTACCCTCATAGCCAGTAGCAGTGTGCGTACCATATCCAGGAGGTGTCGATGCTTCCGCTCGGCCACCCCATTCTGCTGCGAGGTATATGGACAGGTAGTCTGATGAACTATGCCATGAGCCAGACAAAGTTCCTCAATCGCCTTCTGAGTGAACTCAAGTGCATTGTCGGTGCGGAGGATTTTGACCATCGTCTCGTACTGGGTAATAATATCAAGGAGAAAGTGCTGAACGCGAGAAAGTACCTTCTTTCGACTCTTCAGGATATATATCCAACTCGCCCGGGTGTAGTCATCGACGAACACCATGTAGTACTTGCCTCCTGTAGGAGAGGTATGAGGGGCTGGACCCCATACGTCGCAGTGAACCAGGTCAAACGGGCGATGGGTAGGTGGACCAGTGCGTGATGGGTATGACGATCTATGATGTTTCCCTAGTTCACAAGACTCACAATGAAACTCAGATAAGTGTAACCAAGGAAGAGTTTCTTTAAGTTTGA
Source organism: Lemna minuta (assembly GCA_024174645.1). Classification (NCBI taxonomy): domain Eukaryota; kingdom Viridiplantae; phylum Streptophyta; class Magnoliopsida; order Alismatales; family Araceae; genus Lemna; species Lemna minuta. The sequence goes on along the minus strand of CM044120.1, from coordinate 498,368 downwards.
CAAAACTAGGGTGCCCCAAGCGACAGTGCCACAAAAGAAAGTCATGAAGGGAACTAGAAGAAGCAGATAGTGCAAAAAGGGCTTGAATGCCCGTAGATGGAGAGTCAGCCACTAGCTCATAGATGCCTCATCTGTTCTCACGGCCCAGTCCAATCCTCCGGCCCGTGTCGAGATCCTGGAAGACGCAGTGATGAGGAAAGAAAAACACACCACAGTGAAGGGCTTTGGTGATCGCACTAATGGAAATCAGATTGGCAGGGAATCCAGGAATATACAAGACGTGCTGTAGAGGAAGGGAAGAGGTGGCACGAGACTGGCCAGAGCCAAGGACAGGACAAGAGCGACCGTCAGCAATACAGACATCAGGAATGGAGGTTTCAGGCCGATAAGAAGTGAGGACAGAGGGAAAACCAGTCATATGGGAAGATTCCCCCGAGTCAATAACCCAAGAAGTCATATGAGGGGTTGAGATAGACGACGTACCTGGAGAAGATCCCCGTCCTCCCGCATATGACACCAAGCTACTCGTCAGTGCTGCAAGACTGGCTGATGGTGCCGCAGGCGGACAAAGTGAGGAGGCCCGGGATGCTTGAATGTAGGCCAGCTCCGAGGGAGATAGCGCGAGGCTGACCGCTCCCGCAGCTGAGGGAGTAGTGGTCGAGGATGATCCCTCTGCCGGGGACGTAGTCGAGGATGCCTTACCTCCAGAGGCAGCCAGGGCCCAAGCAGGCTTCCCGAACTCCTTCCAGCACTTCTCCCGACGGGTGAGTCGGCTTCCCGCAGCAGTTTGCGGGGTGGATAGGAGTTCCGGGTCTTCCCGAAGATGTGCTCTTCCCGCACGCCCAGGGAGCCCCGCTCTCGATGCAATAAGTGCTGATGTCTCGACGCAGGCTGCGACGAATGGGAGGTGGGAAGGCTGTCCTGCACTCGAAGTGCGGCTGCAAAGATCTCCTCAGCGAGTAATACCCGGGATCCCCCAAGCACCTGTCCTTGGATCATGTCAGCCAACTCAGGACGTAACCCGCTAAGAAACGCTCCTGCTTGGAGCTCATCACAGTACCGTCGAAGTATATCAAGATCCAAGACCTGTGGCTGATAGAGCTCGAGGTTAGTGAAGATGGCATCGACCGATCCATAATAGCTCTGAAGAGTCCTAGTGCCCTAGCGACATGCAAATAGCTCCTCATAAAGGCGAACTGTCCGGCTGACATTGCTCTTGTTGGCGTACTGATGCAGGACCGACGGGGTGAACCGGTCCGGCGCTAATATCCACTAAGGGGGAACTATGGATGGGATGATCTACGTGTTCTAAATGATGTAATGTCTATGGTCTCCTCAAGCAATCAACCTCCCGGCGCGTCGTCACGGTGTTCCCGGGGTACGCCCGAGTAGGATGGAGCGAGAATCCTCCCGGGATCCGTCGATGCGGGGAACGAGCAGCCTCGGGTCATCGGGGAGGGAGCTCGATCGTCAACCCGGCGGCGGATCCACGATCCCAATCCCGTCACTCACGACGTCACTCAGCCTAACTATGTCCGAGGGCGGTGGAGACAAATGCGGGAAATGCTTGAAGGAAATATAGACTTCAAAGTAAAAGTAAGGGGGATGAATGCCCTAACTGCAGGGGCGCGAGCCCGGTCGGTCGGGGCGAGGGAGGTCGTCGGACGCGGCAACGATGTCGGACACCGGGGCGAAGTCGGCGAGGATCGCGGAGGGCGGTCGGCGCGGGGCGGGCGATGTCAAGTCGAGACGAGTCGGGACGGGTCGCGACGGACCGTGAAGGTGGGAGGTGGCGTCCTGGGCCGGCTTTGAGGGCGGTTCGGGCAGGTCGGGAGGGCGGTCGGAACGGTTTGGGCCGACCCGGGCGGCTCCGGCCGGCTCGGGACCGGGCTTGGGCCGGTTTGGACCGGTGCTGGGCGGTCTGGCCCGGCGACCTGGGCGTGCTCGGGCGGTCCTAGACCGGCTTAGGTCAGCCAGGGCGGTCCCGAGCGGCTCGGGCGGTTGAGGGCGGACCGTGCAGGGCGGGGTAGGGCCGAACCGGTCGAGGCGCGCCGGACCCGGCCCGACTTGGGTCGGTGCTGGGGGCGGCCCGACTGGTCGGGGCCGAACTCGGCCGACTCGGGCTGGCTCGGGCCGGCTGAGGGGGAGAGCGGACCGGGCGAGGCGGGTGGTCCGGCGGCTCGGTGAGGTGAGGTGGGAGGCGGCGATTCCCGCCGAGCTCGGCTCGCCGGGAATCGTCCCGGGCTCTTTTTTGACCTTGGTTAGGGTTGGCTCGTCGCCGGCAGGCGCACGGCGAGGGAAGGCGGTTCGTGGCGGCGTCTCGGATCTGGGGAGGGCGCGAGGGCTTGCGACGGCGGGCGGAGAAAGGCGGGACGACGGGCTGGAGGCGACGGCTTTCCCGGCGGCGGCGGCGCTAAGCGGCGGCGGCGGATCGCGGCGGCGATCGTGGGGGTTGACTCGCCTTGCGCGGCGGCGATGGCGGCGGCCTTGGGCAGCGATGGCGGCGGCGGGCTGAGTTCGGCGGCGGCGGCGACACGCGGCGCGGCGGCGGCGGCGCGAGCTCGATGCGGCAGCAATGGCGGCTTGAGGCGGCGGCGATGGCGGCGCCGTTTGAGCGAGCCCGGAGTGAGGGCAAGGAGTGGCGGCGGAGGCGGCGCGGCGGCGGCGTGGCGGGTGGACTCCTGCCCTAGCTTTCCATGAGCAGCCACTCGAGAAGAGGATCTTCATTCTTTCTTTCTCAAATGACTGGCTAGGGTTTGTGGGGGGTCCCTTCCCCTCTTATAGAGCCCTTGGCGGGCCAAGAGAGGAAAGGGCCCACTTGAGGCCCACAACCCACACCCATACTCATAGAAATAGAATAAAAGGTTCACAAAAGGGAAAGGGCCTAAGGCTAGGGTCCCGAAACAAAGGGAAACCCACCCAACGGCCTAAAGAGAGAGATAGAGACATGCAAAGGCCCGCTTAAACACGTGCGGGCTAAATAAAGTCATAATAAAAGAGACAACGGGAAAGATAGCTCTACGCGCGCGAGCTCGTGGCGAGAAGAGGGTCTCACTTGGTGTAGTGAAACTCGGGATCCTTCGTCTTCGCCTGTCGAGGGGGCTGGACGCGCGTAGGTGTCGGCTCCACCGGCGCCGTAGTGTCATGCCTTGGTGGCGACGGGGGTCGTACGCCACCACGTACATCGTCTCCAACTTGAGCCACAGGGCACGGGCATGACGAGTCATGCTGAGCGGCTCCATGATCTGTGTCGCTACACTGGAGATAAGCCAGGAACATACCGCGGACTCCAGTCGGCTCCACTCCAAATACTCCGGGTCCGATTCCTTCGGCGATGGATCAGTCAGATGATGCCGAAGGCCATGGGCGTTAAGGAATTCCACGAAAGCACCTCTCCAGGGTCCATAATTGGACCCTCAAACACGTATGCCGGCTTGGCCAGGGCACTCACGATAGAGTGCTTTCCGGATTGCCGGGACAACCCCGTCGGCTGAGAGGGCTGAGTGACCTCAGAGGATGACGACACGGGGGTAGGCTCGGCCATGTGGAGATTGGTGCTGGGAAGATGAACCGGCGCTGGGAAGATGTGGAGATCGGCCCTGGGAAGGTGATCTGGCAGCTATGGAGTATGTGGAGAGCAGCGTGCAGCACTGGATAGCAGCATGGCGTGACTGCAGACAGCGGGGAGCGACAGAGAGGCAGTGATCGGCCGAGCTTGATAGGCAAGGCAGCGGAGAGCAGAGCGACGACGACGCTTGAGGGCGGCGGCGGAGAGCAAGGCGTCAACTGCCGGGCTTGAGCAGGGTCGGGCTTGAGCAGGGCCGGGCGGAGAGCAGGGCGACGCAGGGCGTCAATGGCCGGGCTTGAGCAGGGCGACGACGGATGGGCAGGGCGATAGCACAGCCGGGCAGCGGCACAACAGGGCGACGGCACGACTCCGAACGAGGACGACGGTGTGGAGATCGGCGACGGTGTCGCAGGATATGACAGAGCGACGCAGAACGAGGACGGCGCTGTGGAGATCGGCGGCGCGACTGAGGGCAATGGCGATGGCACAGCCAGGGCAACGGCACACCAGGGCGACGGCGTCGCAGGATACGGAAGAACAACGCAGGAGGAGGACGGCGTCGCAAGGGCGACGCAGGGCGACCGCAAGGCAATAGCAGCTGATGGCGGCTGATGGCGGCGGCGTCGCAGGTCAAGACGGCGGCGCTGGAGGGCGGCGGCGTCTTAGGGCAAACCCTAAGTCTTCCTAATGCTCTGATACCATGTTAGAAGGAGAGAACACGATAGGAGAGAGAAAATAGGAAAAATAGAGTTTGATAAGACGTGTACATGCACGCGATAGAGAAATATATAGAGAGGAGAGAGAGAGAGAGAAAAGAGAGAGAGAGGGAGAAAGTGGGCTTCAGCCCAATAGGGAGAGAGAAGAAGAAGGGGTTTTTAACAGTCCCCTCACCCACGATATCTCTTCAGTACGCCCCTGCCCTCTCAATCTCTTTCCCGCACCGTTCATTCACCTTACCTGCAGCTCCTTCCCGCTGTCCCGCCGACCTCTCCCACTCCGTTTCCTGTCCGTATTTGCCCTCCTCTTCCCGACCATTCTACCTACCATTCCCGTCTTCTGTCCCCGCGACTTTCTCCCTCTACACGGCGTCATCTGCCTTTTGCGGTTTCCTGCTACGCGAGGTCCGCCGCTGACCGCCTCGTATCGGGACCATTTCCACTGTCCTCTTCACCTTCCTAAAGTGTGAGTTGTCTACCGACTGTACCTGGGTTGACGGAAGTTTAGTACGCTGCAACGACTATCCGACGACGACTGACGTGCCGTAACCGGAAGGGTCTGATCTCCAGCTCTACGCGTCATTCTTCTTCGGACGCCTCTGTCACGTCGAATCTCCGCCACATCACGACCCGTCGGGCTATGCAGCCCCGAAGGTTAACTCCGTACCCTTCCCTACTTCCGTTCAATTATCTTTTGAAGGATTCCCTCAGCTTGTTTCCATCGCCTTCAGACGAACGTAGATAGGATAGAATCGATATTAGGGTCAGGATTTCTGACGCTGCGTCAGACCCGCCACTGATCGTGAGCAACCACTTTAGTCTTGGTGGCGTACGACCCCCGTCGCCACCAAGGCATGACACTACGGCGCCGGAGGAGCCGACACCCACGCGCGTCCAGCCCCCTCGACAGGCGAAGATGAAGGATGCCGACTTTCAGTACACTAAGTGAGGACTTCATCTCGCCACCACAGACTTCATCAGGCTCGCGCGCGCGGGGATTTATCGTTCTACCCTTTCCTTTTATTTCGCACTTTGTAGCCCGCACGTGTTTAAGCGGGCCTTTGCATATCTTCCTCTCTCTCTTTTAGGCCTTGGGGGTGGGTTCCCTTCGTTTCGGGGCCCTAGCCTAAGGCCCTTTCCCTTTGTGAACCTTATTTCTTTTCTATGAGCATGGGTGTGGGTTGTGGGCCTCAAGTGGGCCCTTTCCTCTCTTAGCCAACCATGGGCTCTATAAGAGGGGAAGGGACCCCCCCACAAACCCTAGCTCTCATTTGAGAAAAGAAGAGTCTTCCTCTCGAGTGGCTGCTCAAGGAAGGTTAGGGAAGAGGTCCTACCGCCGACGCCGCCGCGGCCGCCGCCACACCAGTTCGTGCCGCCCCGGCACCAGTTCGTGCCGCCGCCGCCTCTGCCGCCACTTCTTGCCCTAGCCCCGGATCCACTCCACGCCGCCGCTCCAAGCTGCCGTCGTAGCCGCCGCAGAGATCCGCCGCCGCCGCCGCGCCTAGCTGCCGCCGCCGATCCCAACCGTCGCCACCACCGCCGCCCAAGGCCACCGCCGTGCCGCTGCCGCGTCAAACCGCCACTCCCGTCGGCCGCCGCTCCCACGTCGCCGCGATCGCCGCCGCCGCATCCCGCTGCCGCCACGCCCAGCGCCGCCGCCGCGTCCGCCGCCACCGCCCTCGCGTCCTGCTGCCACCGCCGCCACGCCCGGCTGCAGCCGGAGCCTCCCGCTCCCTCCGCTTCCCGCAGCCGCCGCCCGTCCTGCCGCGTCCCAATCCCCACCCCATCGACGAGCCGGGACGCGCCCCATCGCCCGTCCGCGCGCGCCCGGCCGCCGCGCCCAGCGCCGTGCGCGCGCCTTGCTAGCCGCTGCGATCCGCCGCGCCTGGCCAGCCGCCTCCGCCGTGTCTCGCCTCACCGCCGCATCCGATCGCCCCGGCCCGTTCGCCCCGCTCCATCGCCGGGCCCAGTCCACCACCGTTTCGATCGTCACTCACCGCATCCCGCCGCATCCAGCATCCGCCGTCGCGCCCAGTCACCCCCGCTCGGCGCATCGCCCGGTACCGCTGCCCGACGCCGCCCCTCCCTCCGCCGCTCGGTAAGGGTCGAATCCACAGGGAATTAAGGTATTTTCGAGAGATCTTTTGGAATTTGATCAAATTGGACAATGAATTGAGGTGAGAAATTAGGGAAAATGACAGATTTAGAAAGATAACTCAAAGACGTATCCACGGAATCAAAAATCACTCGATTTGGATTAGTAAATTGTGGAGAAATCAAAGAGCGAAGTGAGAAGAATTTCTGAAAAATTGGAAGAACATAAACCAAAATTAAAAATGAAATTAAGCTAAATTATGATCCTAAATTACAAATTGATGATACATGATGATAGATTAGAAGGAAAACTTGTTTTCTAACCCGAGATAGCAATCAAAACGATCCAATTGATCGCCGGATCAATGGCTATTCAATCTGAGATTTCAAACGCGAGCATTAGTGTTCAAGAGACAAATTCTCCTTGATCGATCGACGAAATCTCACTTTTAATCACTCCATGGATGCAGAATCGAGTCTAGAAGAGATTAGAAATGAGAGATTCAAGGATAGATGTGTATAGATAGGTCAATTGAGCAAAATCATTCGAGAATGTCTTACAAAATCGAAGAGCGCCTCAATTTATTGGCGAATTTGGCGTAACCGTACGATGGGTGCGTTTAATCTTCATCAATGGTCCGGATTAAACGCATGAAGATGAACCGTTATGGTTAAATCACAATCGTTCGATCATGGATGAATGCTCCGATGAAGGCCTGCGTTTATGAGTTATTAAACACATTAGATTGCGCTCGTTCGATCGCGATCCAACGCTCCTGATGCGTTTCCGCTCGTTGAATCATGACTGTTAAAATTCTCCTTTTAAGACACATGCTTGATTGATGATCCAGTGGACCTTAAGTCCACGCGATCCACGCGCGATCTTCATCGCATCTCTGATCCAACGCTTCTCCGTCAGCCACGTTGCCTGCATTTTAAAACGTCATGTGAATTAGACCCACACAGCTAAAATTAATGGAATCGGTTGGGTTTATAAGATGTGGTGGATGTGAAGGTTAATAATCTGTCTTCCGATAATCGGAAGACTTATATATATTATAAAACCTATATATTAGGATTAAATATAAATAGCACCCACGTGTCACCTCCGCGCCATGCAGGCGCTCTCGTGGGCCCACATGGCTCTACCACGTGGCCTTGCGTGCCACGTCGCACCCACGTGGGACCCGCGCGAAAATCAATTCCCTTTTTAATCGTTTTTTAATTGTTTTTAATCGATTTAAATCAAAAATAAATTCGGAAAATTCTAGAAAAATCCCTAAAAATTAGAAAATTCATAACTTTCAAAATACAACTCCAAATTAATCCAAATTCTTTCATTTGATCTGAAATTTAATTATCTATCATTCTTAAAAGTCAAATTATTTAAATAACAAGAGATTTAATTCTTATTTCAAAAATACATTCATTTCTTTAAGATTTTAACTTTAGAAAATTAAATGAATGTTCATAAAAATGATTTCTCTTATTATTTAACTTTTAAAACTACTTATAATCTCAAGTAAAGATAGGTTATAAAATCATTTATCTTTAATTCATCATAATTAACCCTAATTTAAAGCATTTTGAGATTATAACTTAAAATTGCATGAAATGATAGAAATTCACTCAAAGTATGATAACATGCATAAAAATGGAATGTTTTATGCCTTAATTAGCATTAATAATCATGTTTTATCATGTTAAGATTGCATGTTATCAATTGACACCTTCAAAGCAAGGTTTGGGGGGGGGAAGGGTTATAGATGAACTAAAACTTGCGTTAATTTATTTCGTTGTTGTGTTTTAATTCAAGCAATACATTTATAATACCTCACTTAGAACAATAGTAAGGAAGGGTTGATCCTCAGGGAATCTAGGTAATGAGGCCCTTGATTAAGGTAGAAGAAGGAAGGGATACCTATAATAGGGAATATTAGAAGTTAGAAGAGAAATTTATAGAGATAGTGAATAGCATTGGTTAGATTAGGTTTTTGTAGTTTTGATTAGAGGAGATGGAGAGTGTTTTAAGAGTTTGTAAGAGAGTCTAAAGGGAAGTTTCCCTATAGGAGCATTCCATCGAATTCAGGGTGAGTGAGGATTATGGAAATAAGAAGAAGAAGTGATAAGAGGATGGATAAGAAATAAGGATTAATTAAAGTTACTGCTACTTTGGGAAGGAATGATGATTAGATGGAATAGAGATTGAGTGACGATGGAATGAAGAGATCAGAGAAAGGGAATAGAGGTATAGGAGTATAGAGAAGAATGGGTGATTTAGGTAGAACTTATGAAGATAAATGGATTCTCCTAAGATTTAAGCAAACTAAAATCAACTACATTAACCTTGGAAAGGTGTACAAGCAAATCTCTCATTAGAATATTCACACAAACCCCATTTTTCGATGCCAATCCTAGGCCGGGTGGTGCTTGATCCGCTACGATGTTGAGCTCCACTTGTTTCCCTTCTCAACATCAAACTCGGGCACCTCCATGACACCTAGCTTGGGCCTAAGCTTCTCCCCTCTTCCTGATGGTGACCTGGTGTCAAGAGAGAGCCAAAAGACAAGAAAATTTGAAAAGGGAGGCCGGGAGCTTTTAGGAGCTAGGGCTTCCAACCAAACTGATGAACGGGATTGGTTTTCAGGATCCTTAGGAGTATGATGGAAAATTCAACCATGCAGATGGAAAGAGCACGCTGAGATTAGCCTACCATCAAAATTTCAGCCCAATCGAACGGCTAGATCAGAAGATATCAACGTTTCTATCCCGAGCGTTTTTGGTCGTTGATCTGATGATCTCCTGCGTCAGATGCTCTCAATCAATAAGCTCCCGAGATCGTGCCACGTCACCATAGAGCCGACCGCCGGATTTTCGCCACGTTACCTGCACAGGCAAGTGACAAAATGACAAAACAAAATAGGTAAGTGAGAGGAATCTGCGGCGATTAATTTCACCATAGATTCCTTCTTTTAGCGCGAATAAGAGAGCGCCATGTCGCTCTCTTATTCTGCGGTAGATACAAAACAATGAAACAGAATGAGAAAAATGACAAAACAACGAAAGCAAAACGGCAAAACAAAATAACTAAAAAAAAAATAAGACTTATGATCTGCGGCGATTAAGTTCGCCGCAGATCCTCTACTTCGTGCGAATAAGAGAGCGCCATGTCGCTCTCTTATTCCTCCTTAAAGTCAACTGAGACGACGCGAGAAAGGAAGCTCCACATCACCTGTAAGTGAACAAAATGACAAAATATAAAATAAAGTTAACGATAAAGCAAAACTGACAAAAGGGAAAATAGAGCAAAACGACAAAATAGAAAATGAGGCTAACGATCTGCGGCGATTAATTTCGCTGCAGACTCTCTTCTTTCAACGAATAAGAGAGCGCCACATCGCTCTCTAATTCCACACATAGTCAAACATTATGGCACCATCAAGAGGGTTCCACATCATCTCCACGGGTAAGTAAAAAAAAAAAAAGGAATTAAAAACGACGCTACCAGATTGCGACACGTGTCGTGATCTGGTAGCCTTTGTCTGACTTACCTTTGCAGATCCAAAAATTGTATATATGCCTCGGATGTTGATAAATATGCAAGAAATGATTAGACTAATTAGAAATATATCCTCAAGGTACTCTAAAACTCCTTTAAATCATTTATAAAATCCTAAAAACTGTATTTTGCTTTAAAAATTCATTTCCTTGTCAGTTTATAATCTAAAGGAAATATTCAAATATTACAAAAGCCAGGAAATATCACAAAATGATAATGAAGGCAAAATTAAGCAATTTAATCATGATAACACATAAATATGTTCCTTTTAAGCTGTGTTCATGAAAAATATAGAGTCTAAAGTCATAAATTCTTGCGTTATCAGTTATCGTCAAAGACAAGGAGTTGACTACGATGAAACCTTCTCACCAGTTACTATGATTAAGTCAATGAAGATTCTTCTCGCCATAGCTCCACACTATGACTACGAAGTCTGGAAAATGGATGTAAAAACTGTATTTCTCAACGGAAACCTTGAGGAAGAGGTGTATATGATACAACCTGAGGGTTATACATCAAAGGAGTTTCCAGAAAAGGTGTGCAGGTTGTAGAGATCCATTTATGGCTTGAGGCAAGCATCTACGAGTTGGAATATGAGATTTGATGAGTGATAACATGCTAATTAGAAATGATAATACATAATTATTGATGCATATTAAGGCATAAATGATTTCATTCCTATGCATGTTATCATATTTATGAGTATTTATCTATCATTCTATGAAAAAGTTATTATAATCTCAAAATACTATAATTTAGGGTTAATTATGATGAATTAAAAGAATTTTTATAACCCATCTTTACTTGAGATTATAATTATTTTTAAAGGCAAATAATGAGAGAAATCATTTTTATAAACATTTCATTTAATTTTCTAAAGTTTAAAATCTTAAAGAAATGAATCTATTTTTGAAATAATAATTAAAACTCTTGTTATTTATTAAATTTGACTTTCTAGAATGATAGATAATTAAATTTCTCATCAAATGAAAGAAATTTCGATTAATTTGGAGTTATATTTTGAAAGTTATGAATTTTCTAATTTTTAGGGATTTTTTAGAATTTTTCTGAATTTTTAATGAATTTCAAAGGATTTTCTAGAATTAAAAATCAAATATCAATTTTTCAAAATATTTAAAGTGTGCAGGTGACGTGGCACAATCAACGTCATCCAATCGATCGTGATCAATGATCGCGATGATGAGGCGACGTGGTAGCGTGTGGGACGTCTGATCGCGCGTACGATATAAGCCGTCGATCTTCACTTAAAATCGATGGACATGTGGCTTAAATCAGGGTTCACTGGATCGATTTAATCTTGACCGTTGATTGCAAGATTTAAACGGTTGAGTTTAAATCGCAAAGAAACGCATCGGAGGCATCAGATTGCGATCCAATGGCGACGGTTTCAAGGCGCTTATAACGCGCCAACATGTGGCTTCATTTGAGAGCTCCATCTGCGATCCAATAGACGAGACTTAACTGTAACGATTTGCATTAATGCGATCAATCAGAGCCGTTGATCGAAAGGGGAACATTTCATTGGACGGTTATGCCCAAAATCCCTATAAATTGAGATGTTCTTCCAATTTGCAAAGCATTCGAGAGCAATTCAATTTAATTGAACTGTTTAGACACCAAATCTCTTGAATCTCCTGATCCCAATCGCTTCTATACTCAATTCCGCGTCCATGGAGTGCTTAAGATCAAGATTTGGGCGAAAGACGAGGAAAAAATCAACGCTTGAACTCTATGAATCAAGATTTTTGGATTTTGATGAAAAGCCTTGATTTCGGTGATTAATTGGGTTAATCCAATCACAATTGTGGGTTAGTGGAAATGGTTTTGCCTAATCTATCATCTATTAGTGTTTAATTTTCAGTTAGAATCGTTAATTTAAGTCATTTTAGGTTTATTTTCGTTAATTTCGTGATTTAACGTTTCAGAAATTTCATCTCACTTCGAACTTCAATTTCTCCTCAAAATCAAAGTCAAATTCGATGATTTTTTATTCCGTGGAATCGTCTTGAAGTTCTCTTTCATAATCTACCATTTTCCCCAATTTCTACCATTGATTCATCCTCCGATTTGATCAAATTAGACAAGATCATCAGAAATTTCTCCAATTCCCTGTGGATTTGACCCAAATTTACCATTATACCCCTCAATTCAAGATATTTTTAGAAAATTGATAAGTTTAGAATTATTTTTGACACGAGACCGTGTGCAATTGACGACCTCGCGGTCTCGATTCATGAATGAGGCGATCAAATCTTATGACTTCATTCAACATGAAGACGAACCTTGTGTGTACAAGAAGATCAATGGGAGCGCGATCACTTTTCTTGTCCTATATATGTATGACATCCTACTCATTGGGAATGATGTAGGTATGTTATCATCAGTGAAGGTGTGGCTGCCAAAGAACTTCTTTGTGAAGGATTTGGGAGAAGCAACATACGTATTGGGAATACGTATCTATAGAGATAGATAGAGAAGGTTGCTTGGCTTATCCCAATCCATGTACGTAAACACCATTGTCAAAAGGTTTGGCATGGAGAACTCTAAGAAATGTATCATATCGATGAGACATGGAGTTCAAATATCTAAGGAGCATTCACATAAGACTCCTAAAGATAGAGCATTGATGGAGAAGATCTTGTATGCCTCGGCGATTGGATCCATCATGTACGTTATGTTATGTACAAGAACATATGTGACATATGCTCTAAGTGTTATGAGCAGATTTCAGGCTAACCCAGGTGAGAGACACTAGGAAGCCGTGAAATGCATCCTTAAGTACTTGAGAAGGATTAAGGATTTATTTCTAGTATATGGAGGAGACTAGCTTAAGCTCCATGGTTATACTGAGTCGAGTTTTCAGTCAAACCCATATGATAGTAGATCTACATCTGGATACATGTTCACTTTCAATGGGAGAGCAATGTCTTGGAAGAGTTCCAAGCAACCCACCACTGCAGATTTGATGACAGAAGCTGAGTATATTGTTGCGAGCGACGCCACCAAGGAGTCAGTCTGGTTGAAGAAGTTCATCATAGACCTTGATGTAGTCCCTATGATCTCATACCCTATTCCATTATTGTGTGATAACAATGGTACAATAGCACAAGCGAAAGAGCCAAGGTCTCATCAGAAGTCTAAGCACATTATGAAGCGCTTTCACTTGATTAGGGAGATCGTCGCTAGAGGAGATATAATGGTGGAAAGAGTTCTATCGACCGAAAATATTGCAGATCCACTAACTAAGCCTTTAGCTCAAGAAGTCTTTGAGCGTCATTGCACAACTATGGGGTTGATGCACAAAGGTAATTGGCTTTAGTCCAAGTGGAAGATTGATGGATATTATGTGACATGTAAGCCAATCACACTTTCACGTATCTTCTTTATGTTCATTGAAATGATATTTATTCATTGTTATTCTTGTGTGATGTTTGTAATAAAGTCCATGAGCATGTGTAACGACTTAGTAAATTATGATGAGATCATAATATAGTGATCACTAGTCTTTAAACATATGTTATAAAAATTCTTATTCGTGGGATATTCGAGAAGGACATCGAATTATTCGGAAAGAATAGCACTATCTAATCTAACTCATATGATGAGTATGGCTGATCCTATAGCCATCGGTGTGGAGACACTAAGGATAGATAGTGGGTGCTCTTTGAAGAAAAATTTCACTGAATTCATCCGTATGAATCCCTGAATGGTATTATACCTAACTATCGATCAAGTTGATTCATGGCATGGTTGTGTATGTGGTCCTTTGACTTGAGACACCAAAACCATCTTTTGGATGGATGCTTGTGTTTTGATTATGACTTAAAAATCCCTAGCCACGGGATATCTAAAATGTCATATATTGAATACGACATGAAGTCCACGAAGATGATTGTGTGATCAAGATGGAATCATCCACCCTCTATATTTGAGGAGATTTACTCAAAGGAATGAGATGCGATGAAATCCTTGGCCAAGGTAGTAGAAATATCAGAGAAGGAGTTCTCGATGATTTCTACACGCATCAATACTAACTTGAGTGACCGATTAGGGTTTGACAATTGATCGTACCCTAAGTCATTCATGAGTCTAATGTGGATGAAGGATCTTCGATACATGGTAATCGATGACAGGAAGGTTCCATAAGTGACTGCTTACATATTCCATATCTCCTAGTGTACGTGGTATAGCTTGGCACCCAACGGGCTGGCAACTCAACCTATCAATTGGGTTAAATCGATCTTTGATTAATTAATCTATATGTGGATGTAGATAATTAATTAAGGTTGACCAATAATATATTATTTGGTCTATAGAGTTATTAACTTAGTGAGATATACGGACCTAGAGGGTCACACACATAAGGTCTATGGATGTTAGTGGATATAGACATAATTATGAGCATTTTATGAAAAAAATGTCATACAAAAATGTGGTGGCGTACGACCCCGTCGCCACCAAGACACGATACCACGGCGCCAGAGGAGCTCGTTTGCGCGCGCGCATCTATCAGCTTATCTTTATTTCTTATTAAGAACTTTTGACCCACACGTGTTTAAGCGGGTCCTCATTTATTTTCCTCTCCTTTTTAGGCTTTCGGGTGAGTTCTTCCCTTTTTGGGATCCCATTCGTGAAGCCATTTCTCTTTGTGAACCTTTATTTTTCTATGAGTATTTTTAGGTGTGGGGTTGTGGGCCTCAAGTGGGCCCTTTCCCCTCTCGGCCCATTATGGGCTCTATAAGAGGGGAAGGGACCCCCCCCCACAAACCCTAGCCGTCATTCGAAGAAAGAAAGGAGTGATCTCCCTCTCAAGTGGCTGCTCAAGGAAGGCCAGGGAAGGAGTCCAACCGCCGCCGCAGCCGCCGTACGCCTCCGTGCCGCCACCGCCGCGACAACCGTCGCCACTCCTTGCCCCGGCCACGGCTCTTCTCCGCCATCATCGCAACACCGCCGTCCTCAGGCCGCCGCCGCCGCCACCTCCGGACCGCCGCACCACCACCATCTCCACTTCCTCCATCTCCGGCCATCTTCCCTCAAGCTTCCCTTCCACCTTCTGCCCATCCCCAACGCCGCCTCCAGCCCCATCACCACGCGCATCCCCTCCGGCTCCTCCTCCAACCGTCCCTATCCAGCCCCGCGCAACGCCCTCTGCGTTCTCCCCTCCGGCCATCTGCCTGCTTCTCCTTGCGCACCTCCCCAATTTCCACTCCTCTCCCCCAGCTCCCGATTCTGCATCAATCCGTACGTTCCGCCGTCCCACTCCCTACCCGCCGTCATCCCGGAATTTTCTGCCCTGCACCCGTTCCGCGATTCCCCTTCTTCCCCATCCCAAAGTTTCCCGTCAAAATCCCATTTCCCCTCCAACGAGACCCCCCCTCCTCCCCGTCGCCACGATCTTTCCCCTCTCCCAAATTCCCATCGCCGTTCCATGACCCCCCCCCACCATTCTCCATCCCGTGGACCTTGGCAAGCCCTCGCCTCGCCCTACTTCCCCAACGGGATCGTCCACCCATGACTCCCCTTTCCGCAAATTCACACCTGCACGTCCACTTCTCTCTCCCTCCCCACTACCTGCAATTTTCCCGTCCGCACGCCTCGCCTTTTCCGCCTCTCCGCCGAATTCCCAATTCCGCGACCCTCTCAGCCCAAGAATTCCCCCTCAGAAGTCCGTATCCGAATTCCCTTACTCGTTCGGTCCTCCCGCATACAATTTCTCGCTCCTCTTCCCAACCAACTCCCCGAAATTTGACCCGTCGCCCAACGCCCCTTCCCCGTTGTCGCCCTTCAGAATTCATGCGGCGTCCTTGCGGATTCCCCCCCAACCTCCTTGACGATACTGCTCGATACCCAGTCGAATCCTCCCGCATCAAATTGGAATTCCCCTCACCGCGCCGTCATCACCTCTTCTTCCTCCTTAATTCACCCCACACCCTATCGATCCTCAGTCGTCGGCGGATACTGGTGCCTCTCCATCCTGCGCGACCCACCTCGCCAACTGCACCACTCCTCCCTGCCAAAATTCAACTTTGTGGAATTTCCCATCGCCCATTCCCACCCACCGGCCGATCCCGTCCATTGCCCTCACCAACTTCCGCTCCCTCGTTGCTCGATTCCAAATTCAGGTCGCCCACAGCGCTGGTGCGCTCACTGGCTTCCCACTGCCTCGTGCGGAATTGCTCGGTGTCCCAGTCGTGCTCAGTCAGTCCTACACGCCATCGTTTGTGTGCGACACTCACTCCCGTGCATGATTTCCCCTTCGCACTTGCGGCACGCACCACGGGACCGTCCTTACTTCCCGCCAGCCACCGTCGAGCACCCTAAGATATTTCCTGGTAGCCGCCCCGGGAGACGTGGCTGTTTGGTAAGTTGCGCCGCTACGACCTGCCCGATCGCGCGGAGCCTAGTCGGCCTCTTCCCTAGAAATCACTAGCGTTGACCAAGGCCTAGCCTGCGATCGTGCCTGCCCCTGCTCCGAGCCGTGCCCACGCCCGGAATCGCCCCACCTGCTGCCAGCGTCCTGATCGGCTACCTGCTCTAGTGTTTGGGATCGCACCCGCTCCCGAGCCCGCAACTTCTACTATCCCCGGTGCTGAGGTTTCCTCCGCGCCCCTACGTCGCCAATCTGGTCACCCACCACCAACCGTCCGCGCCGCGTACGACAATCTCCTTCATCACGACCGACCGGGCACCCCGCCCCACAGGTTAGCCTCAGCCCCGCATTTTAAGTTAAATTACTTTTCGAAGCGTGTCTTTGCTCGCCTCCACCGCCGTGAGACGACGTAGTTAGGGTAGTACAGATATCGGTTCGAGAACTCTCCGCGTACATTAGGTTCGGTACTGAGCGTGGGCTGCAGCCTTCGAGCTACTCCACGACGAGCGACTTCCACGCCTCCGGACGTGGACCGAGAGGATCTCACCCTACCCCTCATCGCGAGTTTCCCCGGGTTACCCGGAGTCGACTTCGTTGATCGGCACGCCTGCATGTACTTAGGTTTAGGTTAGGTCATTTACTTAGGGTCTAGGACTCGCTTACCCGTAGGTTAGGGTTGACCGGCAATCCTTAGTCACCCCCCGATTCATTGATTAGGCACGAGGGTTTTCACCACTGCGTCTTGCATCAAAATGTCTATAAATAAGGGGAGAACGACCACAAGTGAAGTTGCCCATACAAGTTTTGTAGGAATTCTCTCTTTTCTTCTCATTCTCTCTTGATGGAGAAGTTTGAAGAGGAGATCCAACCATCCGGAGACCGTGTGGATACCGCTAGAGGCTAAACACTTGAATAACTTTAAGAACTCTATTAAGGAAACCATGTAAGTATGTTTTCTCATTCATACTAGATGATAAGATCATCTGTTCTTGGTGGCTTAGTATTTTGAATATCTGATTTAATGTTTTTCGCTGCATTCGATGTTTTGATCAAAATTTTGAAAATTTATTGACATTAGAACCCAAAAGGATCTTCCACTCATTCGTAGACATATTATCCGGCTTCGCACTATCTCTAAGCAAAGGACACTCCACGTCTTTGCAATAAAGAAAATCCTCTATTCTAGGCTTCTAAATTGCCCAATTATTGCCAGTAAATGCAACCATCCTCACTGATGATCCACCCACCATTTTCACAATAAGATATGTAGCCCAATAATCGAGCAAACCTAGCTAAGAAAAAGCCCTACTTTGATACCAGTTAAAGAGACAAAATGAGGCTGACAATATATATCAATTGTGAAATCCCAATGGAAATCCAAATGGCTTGGACTATAAGGACAGAAGAGTATTCAATACATCAATAATAACATAAACTAAACCAAGGTTGATAATAATGGCTCTACAGAATGTTAGAGAAATCAGAAGATATAAGAAAACCAAAGATGAGCAAGATTTCTTGGCGGAATGCCCCTTCTCTCCTTTGTCTAGCTTCTTATGGCCATTAGCACGCCTCTCCACCTTCAGATATCTCCTCTACAGCCCCTTGCCTCAACAGGGAAGAGTCTGGGTGCTCTCGCTGTTTCTTGAAAAAAAACTCATCGTGAGAGAGAGTCAAAATCGCGGCCTCAAATGCCCTAATAGCGCATTTGCGCCCTTAATGGGCCATCTTGGCCCCATAGGGCTATTTGGGCTGCAATAGCCCTAGCACATGGGCTTTAAGTGGCTCACGTGCCCAACACTATCTTGGCCAAGGATTTCATCGCATCTCATTCCTTGAGCCAATCTCCTCAAATATCAAGGGCGGATGATTCTATCTTGATCACACAATCATCTTCGTGTACTTCATGCTGCATATAATATATGACATTTTATATCCCGTGGCTAAAGATTCGTAAGTCATAATCAAAACACGATCATCCATCCACAAGATGTCTTTGGTGTCTCAAGTTAAAGGACCACGTATATAACCATGACATGAATCAACTTGATTGATAATTATGTATAATTAACATGAAAAGATTCATATGTATCAATTTAGTGAACTCTTTTTCTTATGAGCACCCACTATCTATCCTTAGTGTCTCCACACCGATGGCTAGAGGATTAGCCATACTCATCATACGAGTCGGATCAGATAGTTTTATTATTTCTAGATAATTTGATATCTGACGAAATGAACTCGTGCGGTCGTTCAATACACACAATGTCGTGTCAAAACAAAGTCCAAACTTACCAACTTAAATATTAATTCACAAATTGAAGGGTATAATGGTAAGTAAGGGTTGAATCCACGGAGAATTAGGTAATTTTTTTAGATATCTCTGAAATTTGATCAAATCAAACGATAAATTAAGGTTAGAAATTAGGCAATTTAGTATATTACGAAAGATAACTCAATTGACAAATCCACGAAATAAAAAAATCAAGAGATTAGATTAGAATTCGCAGAGAAATCAAAGTTTGAAATTGAGAGAAAATTTGATCACGAAATTTGATTAAAAAAACTGAAATTAAACTTAATTTACGACTCAAATCTAAATCTAATACTAAATGATGAAAGATTAAGATGAAAAGATGCAATCTAACCCAAAGTCGCGCTCAAAATGATCCAATTAATCGTCGGATTCATGTCTATTCATTCCGCAATTTCGAAGACGAAGATGCCATTCAAGATATGATTTCTCCCAATTCTCTCAATCAAATTCTGATTTCAAACACTCCTCGGACATGGAAACGAGTCAAGAAGCTTAAGAAATCAAAAGACTCTCAGATTGTGGTGTCTAGACAGTTCGATTTGCTCGAAAATCTAAGAATACATTTCCGTCGCGAAGAACATCTCAATTTATAAGTGAATTTGGGCATAACAGTTGGATGCGTCGGTTCATCGCGATCAACAGTCGAGATCACACGTGGATTGACGAATCCACGCGATTAAGTCGCATCTGTTCTATCTTTGATGGAGTGTCCAGATGAGTCCATGTCGCGCGTGAGAAGAGAAGCGTCGCTTCATTTTGCCCGGTTGGTCTTAATCGAAGATCACGATAAATTGAGAGGTCCATCGGGCGCGATTAATCGTGACCGTTATAACTCTATTGATGGACCAGCTGAGATTAAACGCCTTAAATCGAATCGGTGTTTAGTAAGATGTCGCCAAGTACCCCTTGAATAAGTGACATCCAACGCACGTGATTAGATCACGTGATTGGATGTCTCACGCATCGCCACGTCACATGAAATCAAAGTGAGATAGAAATAGTCCCACACGGAATAAATTAGAGTATTTTATCCACTATATAAGATACGTGATATTATGCGGTTAGCTTAAATCCGATTACGGATGCTACTAACCACTTATTATCGCGCACACGTCCCACACACACACACACGTGACACGCACACAAGTCACGCATACACGCGTCCACGTGTCACTCTGCCATGTCAGCGCGCGGTAGTAAAACTCTCTTTTTATTCTTTTTAATTATTTTAAAATAGAAAATACAGTTAAATAAATTCAGAAAAATTCTAGAAAATTCCTAAAAATTGGAAAGATCATAACTTTTAAAATACAACTCCAAATTAATTCAAATTTGTTTTGTTGGATCAGAAATTGAATTATCTATTATTATAAAAAGTTAAAATATTAAAATAACAAGAATGGATTTTAATTAAATAAATACACTCATGTATTTTATAAAATAAATTTATAAAAATACATGAGTGTCAATAAACATTTTTTCTCTTATCATTTAATCATGAAAATATAATTATGATCTCAAATATAAATAGGATTAAAATTACATTGTTTAATTATGCATAATTATCCATAAAATGATGTAATTTTAGATCATAACATGAAATTACATAAAATGATAGAAATGTACTTAAAATATGATAACATGCATATAAATGGAACAATTAATGCTTTTATTTGCATTAATAATCATGTAAATTCATGTATAAATTACATGTTATCAATGTCCCTCTCGAATATCCCACAAACAGGAATGTTTAGAACATATGATTAAAGAATAAAGATGACTGTATTATGATCTCATCATAATTCACTTAGTAATTGCATATGCTCTTGGACTTCATTTTAAAAATCACACAAGAATGCTAATAAATAAATTTCATTTCAATGAACATAAACAAGATATATATAGAAGTATGATCGCTTTGTAGGTTGCATAATATCCATCAATATTTCCTAGAGTAAATGAATAATCTATATGATTAGGTTCAATGAATCCTTATTTAATTAATCTATATATGATATAAAATATCACAAACATAAGGTCTATATTGTATATAGATATCATTGTAAGGGTTTTTATAAAAAAATATACAAATTAAATATTTTTAAATAAACAATGAGAGGAAGACCCGCACCCCCGTCTACTCTCTCCAACTCTCTCTCTCGCATCAATCCCGAGCTCCAATCAAAACTTCTCCCGCGCTCCCCATCCTCCTTCGTCTCATTTTCTCTCCGCATCACCTGCTGCGAGCAACCCTCTCTTCCCCCTCCGCTATCTTATCTCCTCAAAATCCCAGAATGGGCAGACGAGACAAAGGAAAGAGGCATGCGGAAACCCCGCTCCCTCTACAACCACGACCTCTGGGTCGAGCACCGCAGCTCACTCCGCCATGTGCGCCATCTCCTCTCTAGTCTCTCTTCCCGTGTCATTCTCTCCCTAATTCCCCCGGTATTCTCTCTCACCGCCGTCGCCGCCACTTTAGCTGCTCATAATTCTGCCGTTCAAGCTGCTTGGCTCCCCGAGTTTTTCCCCGTTCTGAGAGCTTCTCAGCTTCCTTATCAGCTGACTGCTCCCGCCTTGGCTTTGCTTTTGGTTTTCCGGACCGAGGCTTCTTATTCGAGGTTCCAAGAAGGGAGGCATGCTTGGTTTAAGGTTGTATCTGGGACGCATGATCTGGCGGGTATGGTGATTGCCTTGAGCGGGAATGAACTATCTGCCGATGCTGGAACGAAGAAGGCCCTTTTGAGTTACATTATGGCTTTTCCCGTTGCACTCAAGGTTTGTACTATTTTTAGAAGCCTCATATTCGTAATCAATCAGCCCATCATTAGTTAAATTAGAATTATCCGCGCCCATTTTTAACGATTTTTCTCTCCGAACATCAAACGAAGATCATCCGAGATCGGTGATATACCAATACAGGTACCCTCTTCTTCCCATCCCAAATTGAGATCTCCTCCAACGGTGCTCCCCCATCTTAAGAGCGACAATAGGGATGAAATGATTGCATGTAATCTAAAAAATATATATTATGTTCACTGAAGAAATCAAAGCCTTTACATATTTGACTTAAGTTTCTTAATCCTAATTATTTAAACAATCATTACTGAATTAGAATATTCGCTACGCATTCAATTAACCGCACACTTTAATTCAATGTCTGCGATTGAATCTACGATTAATCCTTCAATCTACGATTGAAATGAACCAAATAATTTGGGGGGGTGTTGTTAATGGATAGCATATAATCTACAATAATTCACATGATCTCCACTTAAAAATCAAAGCCTAAAATAGAATTTACCTTTTGTTTTCCCTTGTGTTTGAATTGCGGGTTTGTTGGTTTTTGTTTGTGCAGTGTCACGTTATGTTTGGTTCAGATATCGTATCTGACTTGAAGAATATCATTGACGAGGAGGATTTGGCGGTTGTGATGAGGTCAAAGAATCATCCTCGGTGTGTGGTGGAGTTTATTTCGCGGAGCATTCAGTTGCTGCAGATCGAGGAGGCCAAGAGGTGTGTCATGGTAAACGCAGCTCTGACAATCTCTTTTATTTCTGCATTTTATGACGAAAATATCGAGAGAGAGAGAGAGAGACACGATGTTGTGTGTGAGAGAGATGTTATGGGAAAGATGTAGATGTTAAGAGAGAGAACACGCTTGGAGACAGAGTATCAATGTGGAGAGCAAGTGTGATGCTATCAGAAAGATGTTTAGAGAGAGAGAGAGAGTAAAAAAAAAGAGAGAAGTGTTTGGGAACACAAGTGTTAACGGGGATAGAGTGAGATAGCCAGGGGAATACTTTGAAAGAGAGAGATCGGTGCTGCTTTTCTAAGCAAGGATCAATATGTCGGGGTCATCTTCAGGTTTTAAGCCAAAACCTAGATCTTGTCTTGAGACCATGATCTGACCTCATGATCTATTAAAATCAAGATTGTTGACCTTCTCCATTTGTTTTTCTCGCGTATAGTTGACTTTTCTAGTGTTTCAAATTCCAGACTGTCTAGTCCACTCTTTTTCTTCTCTGCTCGCACTTTCTCTGCTCAGCTCTTTCTCTCTCCCTTTCTCCTTTATTCTAACCTCTCTCTTCCCCCTCCTTATCCCGCCTGCCTCCCTCCTCTCGCACTTCTCTGCTCAGCGCGCTCTCTCTCTCTTATTATTTATACTAACCTCTCTCCCCCCATCTAACCTTGCCTCCCTCTAGCACTTTCTCCGCTCAGCTCTCTCTGTGTGGTGATCTTTCTGTCTGCTATGTTGCATTTTCTCTGTTCCTCTCTCCCTCTCTATCAACTGGTCATCAATTTTTGTAGATCTGAACAGCTAAACCTACTTTACTGAAAGTCAAGGCATTTCCTTTGACCATCAGTCAGGTTCTCAGTTGGGTCAACCAGTCAACTGTCAAGGACGACGATGAAAAAGTTTGAATGCTTCTGTATTTCAGACTAAAAGAAATTACCTTGATATCGTCAGCCAGCCATGAATGGTTATGAATCGAATTTCTGCTCCCAATTTCCAGGAATCCAAGATCTTCGCGTTGCATGAAGGCATATGCGCATGTGAACAGCTCATGGGCATTCCGATCCCTCTCTCCTACACGCGACTCACATCAAGATTTCTGGTTCTCTGGCATCTCACTCTCCCCATAATTCTCTGGGACGACTGCAACTGGATCGTCGTTCCTGCTACTTTCATCAGCGCCGCCTCGCTCTTCTGCATCGAAGAAGTACGTGGAATTTTCCATTCCGTGGACTTTAGCGGGTTCCTCTTTCGTTGACTTTTGTTGGTCGTGTACCAGGTGGGTGTTTTGATCGAGGAGCCGTTCTGCATGCTCGCCTTGGATGAGCAGTGCGAGCATATTCTGGCGGCCATCCATGATGCGTTGGCCATGCAGAGCTCGGTCAACGAGCGAGTCCTCGCCAGGAGAAAGGCCTGCGTGGATAGTCTGTTTCCTAATGGCCACCCCAGCTCCTAGAGTGAGAGAGATTCTTGTCTTATGTATATAGATGACAGGATCAGAATCCGTCAGCCTTAAATGTGCTTAAGACACGAGCCTTGAGTCTTAAGAGAGAGAGAAGAAGAAGAAGAAGACGGGAGCCTTGAGACTAAGAGAGAGAGAGAGAGAGACTTGGAGAGTAAGAAGAAGACAGGAGCCTGGAGACTAAGAAGAAGAAGAAGACAGGAGCCTTGAGACTAAGAAGAAGGCGCAGAAGCAGGTACGAGCCTTGAGACTTGGAGAGAGAGAAGAAGAAGAAGAAGCAGCAGACAAGAAAGTCACTCCAAAGATGCAAACGACGGAGGTTTCTTTCACGAAAAAAAAAGAAAGAAAAATTCATGCAAAGCAAAGGAACTGTTCTGGTTCATCTCGGAATATTACTTCCTTGCGCGAGAAAGACGCCGGCGGTAGAGACGATCCAGCGAGCCTGTTCTGGACGCCGCAGCCAGCACGTCCCTCTTTTTTCTCCTCTCGGCGCCCACGAGGAAATCGCGGAGCCAACGGAGTTGTTCCGCGTCGACGCCAGTCATCTCCGCGGCGCTCAGGACGCCGTCGCAGGCGACGAAATCCTCCGGAAACGTCGTCACCGGCCCCTCGATGATGCTCTTCATCTCGGCGATCGCGTCTTTCACGGCCTTCTGGACGGCGTCGCGGCAGCAGCGGATCATCCTCCACCGCATCGGCTCCGGAACGTCCCGCAACCGCTGCTCCAACGACGGCGCCACCGCTTTCTCCGTCTTTCTTCCCCCGAGGACTTGGCCAGTCGCGTGCTTCCCCATCAGTCACACTTTCGTGGACGCCCGCTTCTCGCAAGAAAGAGTAAAGAGTTGTGAGTTCTGAGTGAGGAGAAGCAGCGGGGGGCTGTGTAAGTAGAAGAGACGATCAACGACCCTCCGCCTTCGTCGGTGATAACCACTCTCTCTCTCTCTCTCTCTCCCCGCAAAACTCGGAGGGTTGGAGAAGAGCAGGCCATCGTAGTACAAATGGGTCATCTAGAAAGACGGGGGCGTTTCGATCCTACTTCAGTAGAGTCTCCATATTAGAAAACCAAGATTACAAGTTCTTGCAATATCCCCATGATGGGGAGGTCCCACGTTTGATCACTTCTCTCACTATGTCCGCTTACTCTCTCTCTCTCTCTCTCTTACTCTCTCTTAATCTCTCTCTCTCTCTCTCTTACTCTCTCTCCCTCTCTCTCTCTCTCTTACTCTCTCTCTCATCTTGTATTACCCATGTTTGAGGTAATGCAATTGAGGCTTGTTGTTGCAGAGAAGTAATTGACCAAAATTTTAGCTACATGAAATTTTATATATCTTTGTATTACCCTTGTTTGAGATTTTTCAATTAGGGTTTGTCGTTGCATATGATTGGATTGGTTTATCCACTCAAATTAGGCATGAATCAACCTTGTAATACAAATTATGGTATTTGATTGAAATGGGGTTTGAAATCATGTCATATGATTAATAACGGATTAAAAATACAAACCAATTTCACTATTATTAGGAAAAGAGGGAAGCACAAGTGAATTTTAATTCATAGCAGAATCAAATTCGATTGAATCGTGATTGCAAAAAAATGTTGAATCAGATCAATCCTGATTTTGAATTCAAACTAGCCTAAGTTCAAGTGGATGAATCTATGACACTCCATGATGACATTCTTCTTAGTCTACCTTTTCTTTCTCTAGTCGACTCGCTGTTATTTTGTAGTTGGTTATTGACGAACCGAAATCTGCGAGGTCGTTGAAAACACGCGGAGGCGCAGCAAAAAAACAATTACCAAACTCACAAATTTAAAGAATTAATCACGAAATTAAAGAGTATAGTGGTGAATAAGGGTCGAATCCACGGAGAATTAAGGTATTTTTTTAAGAACTCTTTAAAATTTGATCAAATCAGACAATAAAATGAGGTGAGAAATTAGGGATTTTGATAGATTTGGAAAGATAACTTGTAGGCAAATCCACATAATAAAAAATCACAAAATTTGGATCAAGATTGGCAAAGAAATCAACGAGCAAAAATTAGATAAAAATTCGGATCGCGAAGAGAGAGAAAATCAAAATTAAAAATGAAATTGACTAAATATATTATTTGAAATTGAAATATAATGTTATAAGAAGAAATATTAAGACGAAAACAGGAGTTTCTAACCGAAGATAGCGCTCGAATAGATCTAATTTGTGGCCGGATCAAAGGCTTTCTCATTCCGCGAATTGAAAGACGATCGTCAACATTCCAGAATTGATTTCTCCCAATTCTTTCAAAAAAATCTCACTTTCAAACACTCTTTGAACGTGGAAATTGATCTAGAAGCGAAGGGAAGCAAGAGATTCAAGGATTGTGTTGTCTAGACAATTCGATTACTCGAAAAACCCAAGAATGATTTATATCGTCAAAGAACATCTCAATTTATAGGGAGATTTGGGCATGACCGTTGGATTCAACATTTAATCTTTGATCAACGGCTCTCATGAAACGCATATATGCGAATCGTTACGCTTAAATAGCGTATGCTGGCTTGAAGATGAACTGCCATAATTTTGTAACGTCGCGCATGAAGAAGAAACGCGTGAAACGCTTGTCGTTTGATCTTGATCTAATGCTCTGGATGTATTTTTTCGGCTTTAATCTCAGCCGTTATGACTCCTTAGATGAACGGTTGAGATAAAATTATTTTAAAATGATTCACTGATGAACCAGAATGCGTCACGTACCACTTCACGTAAGTGACGATCGACGATCACGATTAAATCTTGCGATCGAACGCTCCACACGATGACACATCACCTGTGCACATAAAGTAGAAAAATAGTTGACGAGACGAGACCGCGAGGTCATCGATTTCACACGGTCTCGTGTCAAAAATTAAGCCTAACTTACCAATTTGGGGAATTAATCATGAATTGAAGGGTATAATGGTAAATAAGGGTCAAATCTACAAGGAATTAAGGTATTTTCGAGAGATCTTTTGGAATTTGGTCAAATTGGACGATGAATTGAGATGAGAAATTACGGAAAATTTTGGTTTTAGAAAGATAACTCAAAGATCTATCCGTGGAATCAAAAATCACTCTATTTGGATTAGTAATCACGGAGAAATCAAAGATGGAAGTGGGAGGAAATTTTCGGAATCGCGAAGAACACAAATTGAAATTAAAACAAAATTAAATTTTAATTGAGATCCTAAACCTAAAATTGATGATACATGACAATAGATAAGAGGATAAACTTGTTTTCTAACCCGAGATAACGATCAACTATTCATTCTGCGAATTCAATCGTGAACATCGGTGTTCAAGAGACAAATTCTCCTCGCACGATCGACGAAATCTCACTTATAAACAACTCCGTGGACGCGATTTCGAGTCTAGAAGTGATTAAAATAGAGAGATTCAAGAGAGGAAGGGTATAGATTGGTCAATTAGATGAAATCCCTCGAGAATGACTTACAATCACGAAGAACTCTTCGTTTTATAGCAATTTTGGGCGTAACCGTCCGATCGTTTCGATCGACGGTTAAGATGAAGCGGTCCATCGTGGACCGTTTCGATTAAATCGCCACTGTCAGATCATAATGGACGGCCTTGATCTGATCCGATGAAACGCTTTATAAAACGCTTCAAATAACGCCCTTTGGATCGCGATCGGACGGCCGCGATTCTCCCTGCGCGATCGAATCTGGACCGTTATAACTCTTTTAAATAGGCACGTGCTTGATTGATCTCTGGTGCACCACGTCTCCACTCGATCGGCGCGTGTGATGCCGCCACGGTGCAGATAATCTCACCATTATAATTCGTTTTAAAAAGCACGTGGTCTTGATCTTGATCCGTGGACCGCGCGTCCAGTCGATCGACGCGTGTCGATCGATCGTCCATTTAATCCGTCGCTCCTCATCGCGCCACGTCACCTGCATTGTAAAAGCCGTGTGGATTAGTCCCACATGGAATAAAAGAAAGGAAATCGTCGGGTTTATAAGACCCAAACGATCTAATGGGTTGAATACCCTTCCGGTCTACAGAAGGCTGAAAACCCATTATACTATATGTAATATATGAATATAATATGTAATTATATGCTGCGTGGGCCCGCGTGGCGCTGCCACGTGGCCCTGAGTGCCACGTCACATCCACGTGGCCCCGTGCGATAAAAACCACTTTTTGCATTTTTTTATATTCATTTTAATCAATTTAAATAGAAAATAAATTCATAAAAATCCCTAAAAATTATAAAAATCATAACTTTCAAAATACAACTCGCAATTAATCCAAATTTCTTTCATTTGATCTGAAATTTAATTATCTATCATTCTAAAAAGTCAAATTATTTAAATAACAAGATGTTTAATTCTTATTTCAAAAATACCTTCATTTCTTTAAGATTTTAACTTTAGAAAATTAAATGAATGTTTATAAAAAATGATTTATCTTATTATTTAACTTTAAAAACACTTATAATCTGAAGTAAAGATGGGTTATTAAATCTATAATCTTTAATTCATCATAATTAACCCTAAATTAACGCATTCTAAGATTATAACATAAAATTCCATAGAGTGATAGAAATGCACTCAAAGTATGATAACATGCACATAAATGTAATGTTTTATGCCTTAAATTGTATTAATAATCAGGTTTTATCATGTCAAGATTGCGTGTTATCAATAGTCTCATATGGCAAAAATTCAAGCGATTCGACGTATATATAAGGTATATGTAATTAGAGAGATAGCGTTATCCTAAAAAAGGATTCTTAATCTCTCTAATTACACTCACGCACACATGGGCACACACACTTGCGCACGCATACGTGTGCGCCACGTCGCAAAAACCCTTTTCGTTATGTGCCAAAATCCAATTAAGTTCTTGCCCCTTTTCGTCAACTGCCACATCAGCATGTGATCAAATCTATTTTTTTATTCTTTTTAATTCAAAATAAATCCAAATAAATTCATAAAAAATAGAAAAATTATAGAAAACCCTCTAAAAAGTAGAAAAAATATTACTTTTAAAATAAAACTCCAAATTAATCTGAATTTATTTCATTAGATCAGAAATTAAATTATTTATCATTCTAAAAAGTCAAATTCTGGGAATTAGAGAGAGAAGGAGACATGAAGAGAGACTAGAGAGGAGATGGCGCACATGGCGGGGTGAGCTGCGGTGCTCGATGACAACATGCAATCTTAACATGATAAAACATGATTATTCATGCAATTTAAGGCATAAAATATTACACTTATGTGCATGTTATCATACTTTGAGTGCATTTCTATCATTCTATGCATATTTATGTCATAATCTCAAAAT
>CM044120.1:451071-468915 GCA_024174645.1 Lemna minuta | reverse complement strand
GAATGGGAAGAGAAAGAGCAGGAATGATGGCGAAGGAAGGGGAATGTCGGGGCGATGGGTTGAATTCGAAGAGGCAACGGAGATGATCCAGACGGGGAGAGGGGAGAGGGAAGGGGATGCGACGGGGAGGGGGAGGGGGAGAGACTGAGTGATGGGGAGAAGGAGCTCAGGACCGAATGCGTGAATTCAGGGTGGATTTGGCTGGGTGTCAGAGGGGAGTTGGCCGGGGAGAGGAAACTGGAGGGGAAGATCGTGGAGGGAAGTGCAGAGCTGGAGCAAGAGGTAGAGCTGGAGGAGGTTAGTGGAGGGATGGCGGCGGGGGATTGAGGTCATGAGGCGGCGGCAATGGTGGCTGCGGCGGAAGCTTGGGGATGGCGGCGTCACGAAGGGGATTGGCGGTGAGGCGCGATGGCGGCAGCACGATGGCGTGTGGCGGCAGCGGCGACAATGGCGATGTCCTTGTGACCGGGGCAAGGAGTGGCGGTGGTTGCTGCGGCAGCGACAACGACGGTTGTTCTCCTTCCCCGGCCTTCCGTGAGCAGCCACTCGAGAGGGAGGAAACTCTTTTCTTTTCTCAAATGGAAGTTAGGGTTTCTGGGGGGGTCCCTTCCCCTCTTAAAGAGCCCAAATAGGGCCAAGAGGGGAAAGGGCCCACTTGAGGCCCACGACCCAAAAGCCTAAACATACTCATAGAAATGAGGTTCGCAAAGAAGAAGCGATTCACGAATAGGATCCTGAAAAGGGAAGAACCCACCCGGAAGTCTAAAAGGGAGAGGGAAATAAGCGAGGACCCGCTAAAACATGTGCAGGCCGATAAAGTTCAGTACGAGAAAAGAAAGATAGATCCACGCGCGTGGCTGTCGACTCCTCCAGCGCCGTGATATCGTGCCTTGGTGGTGACGTGGGTCGTACGGCACCACTATTGCTACAATTCTAGAAGGTGAAATTTGTAAATTTTGGTGTCTTCATAATCCTCTGATCATAAGCTTTCCATGAGTAGGTGATTTGTCAAAATTAGATGCCATTTGACTTATGAATTGAAGGATTTTGACCAAAACCCTAACTCAAGGTCATTTTCTCTTCATTGACTTTAAAAAATCATAGTAAATTCAATTGTACTTTAAAAATTAATATCTTTATATATAAATTCTTCTGTTTCTCTCTATTTTCCAAAAATATATTTTTTGTAATATTATATCACTTTTTCTTCTCAGATTTCATAGAAAGTCATAGTAGGGTCAAAGTCAATGCTTTGACTTTGACTTTTGACTTTTCTTCTCGAAAAATTTTCAAAACCCAAAAAAGATTTTCTCTCATATATTAGTACTCTTTCAATTAATTATATAGCATATTTTCCTCTAAAAAACCTTAATTAGGCTTAAGTTTGATCGAGTCAACTCTTTCAATAAAAGTCAACCGTGCTCCATGTGGATTCGACCAGATCTCATCACTGCACTTGATTTTTGAGTTTTTGATGTAGGATATTTCTAAATGGATAATATTCCTACAAATTAGGGACCTATGAAGTGATATCAATATGAAATGACTTTATAAATCAGTGAGAATATAGGATGAAATAATTCAGGAATAAAGATAGATAATGATTTAGGAGGAATGATAAGATGAATAATAAGAGAAGAGAAGAATATGTTTAAGTGAGTGAGAAATATTTAAGAATAGGATAATTAAGGATTAGTCTATTAAATAATTTATGAGAAGAGGAGGAAGGATATTAGGGAGTTTATGTGGAATGGATAAATGACTAGCAGAAGATGAAGAGAGAGGGATGGATGAGAATGAGGGAAATCACAATATGAAGCCACGATATGAATTCACTTAATTGACTATTACATATATAGAGATTTGTAGTGATTAATTTAATGAACTATTTCTTCAAAGAAAGTACCTACTATCTATCATTAGTGTATGCATACCAATATCTTCCCCGATTTCCGAGGGCAGACAATCCCATCTTAACGACATAATCCTATCTGGGGCGAAGTATGCCCTAATCCTCTAACTTGTGCCCACTAACCCGTGGGCCCATCATCTGCTAGCCTGGTTACTGTTCACGCCACGTAGGTGCCACGTATGCATCCACATGGGCTCGCGTGGCCTGATGATAACAAGCATTTATAACTTAAATTCTTATCTTATTTTACTCATATCCATGCTTATTCGATGTGAATATGATGCATATTATCATACTTTTTAGGAATTTTCTCCATTGGTATGTGACGCGTCGTTTTCGTGCGTCGTTAAACACAAAGACGATGGTCAAACAAAATTTATAAAACCGAACTCACAAAGATAAGATATAATAATCAAGTATTGTGTAAGTATCGGGTCGATCTACAGAGAGCAGACTTGACTTTAATCGTAGAGTTGACTTGGTCAAACTTAGGTTTAAAAGGAGTTTTAAATAAGAGAAAATAATATTTAAGAAATGGAAATGATATAAATAGACTAAATAAGAAGTTTTAAGAATTGAAATCTCGCATTTGATAGAGAAAAGTCAAAAGTCAAAGTCAAAGCATTGACTTTGACCAACAGTAAGTGTTCTACAAAATCAGAGAATCCAACAGAGTCAGAAGATTATGAAAATTAAATATTTGGAAACTAGAGAGAAAATAGAATTTATTGATATATATTTCGTAATTTTTCGATAAGAAATGAATTTATTATAAATTATTGAAAATCAATGATCAGAAAATCCCGAAAATTAACACCTCAAAGGAAATCTTCAAATTGAATGACCAAATTAAATCCAAATCTTGCAATTTCTATCAATGGAAAGCTAAGAGCTAGAGGAATCCAAAAAGAGCAAAATTATAAAATTCTAATTTTTAAATCAAAATTAAATGACCTCGAAAGTCAACATTTGACTTCTGATGAAAGATGAACAGTCCTTGGTCAAACGTCCAATTGGAGGGTCAAATGAACTCATAATTTGATGAATTTGCTATCCACGAAAAGCTGATGAAAAGAGAAATCCAATGAAACCAAAATCAATGGTTTGGAGTTGTAATCAAAGAGATATCCCTTTTTCAAAATCAGAAAAATTTCAGACCCAAAATTGAGGAAAATGAAGAACACTATGAACTAAATTGCAAAATTAAACTTCTAAATCTAATGAAAACTCAAATTACCTCTTCATTATCGATCAAATCTCACTACTAACCCGATTTCCGCGATAATTAAGCTCCAATTTGCGCGAATTGGAGTGAATTTGCTCGGATCCTTTCTCACGGATTTTCGGAATTCAAGGGGAAAATTTGATGAAATCACGGAGGAATTCGTGATCAATCCTGCTCCAATCCCTTCGGAATCGAGTCTAAATGGAGGGGGATCACGATGAATTAAAGATCTTCCTCCAAATTCGCTTAATTCTTTCACGAATCGATCAAAAGTTCAGTTTTCAAAGAGAGAATTACATTGGATTTAAGGAGGAAATTGGGCTCGAAATCGTGAGCAATGGAGGTGATCGTGGAGGTGATTTGATGGCGTCGAGGGGGCGATTCCTTGGGCGTGGATCGTGGCTTCAATTCCGCGACGAATCAGCTTCAATTTCGTCTCTGAATATCATGCATTTTAGCCACGATCGGGCCACGATCGCGCCACCATCGCACCACAATCGGGCCACGATCGTGGTCCTGGTCATTCGTTGATCGACGTCCTCTTGATTGGCGGCGATTCCACCATGTAAATTCCCCGATCGCGGCTCGATCGCACCACGATCGCGGTTCGATCGGACCGTGATCGTGGAGTTCTTCCACGAAACTTCTGAACCATCCGATGAAGACTAGATCGCGATCCACACGGTGCTCCTATCGCAAGAGATCGCGTTCGTCTCATGAAGATTGATAACATGCAAAATAGAACAATTAAAATACCATTTTCCCATCATATTTGTCGGTTTTTAATGATAAATCATCATATTTTATTGCATGTTATCATGATTTCATGTTAAAATGAAGTTTTCTTCATTTTTCAATTAAAATGGTATTTTTGTTAAATAATTAGGTCAATTAACAAAGTTTGAGACTCTTAAAGGATGAATTTTATGAGAAAAAATAAATGTTCTTTAATTGACCTATTTCTAAAACAAAAGAAATCAATGAGAAATTAATTTTTCATATATTAATAGAATATTTCTCAATAATAAATATATTTTTTTAGATTTTATTTCATGCTTTCTTTGGGTAAAAAAATCGATTCTTTTAAGAAAAAATGTTTTTTTATTGAAACTGGCCCTTATTGGGCCATTTTATCTCTAATGGACCGCGAAGTGCGCGCAGGGAATGCACGCAGGTCGCACGGACCAATCATGACGCAGTGAGCTTTTCCATCGACCAATCAGAGCTCCGCGCACGACCTGTGTACAAAAGGAAAAAAAAATGAAATTAATAAAGGAAACCACAACCTGTTCTTCGCGATTTACGGCTATAAATTGGGCGAAACGCGAAATGAAGGGGGTTCTTGATTTTTCTGCGGGAGGACTGGTCGCCGGCACTCCTCCCTGCCTCAAGCACCTCCTGGAGCGATCTGGAGCTGAAAACGACGACGATTTTGCTGGTCCGGTGGCGTCAAGTTTCCAGCCCTTCTCCCAAATCCGGCTGTGACAAATCGCCGGATCTTGATGTTGTTCGTCACGCGGAAGTCATCGAAAGAGGTTCCTAATCCATCTCCAGGAATTTCTAGGCGATTAAAACATAGACTTACTTAAGATTTTTAGTTTAATTCATAGATCTTCTTGATTTTCTCTCTTCTCACGAGTTTCTTTCGATTTTTGATTTTTTTTATGATTAGATCCTATTTTCTCAATATTAATCAGTTGAATAAGGTTATAAATTATTTCATATAACTCCTAAAACATAATCTACCTTCAATAAACTCCAATTTAGGTTTTAATTGCTTTAATTAGCCAATCTTGATCAAGATTGGCTAATTCAGGGAAAATTGACCTAATTCTTGAATAATTGAAATTAAAATTCGAAAATCTTGTTTTCTGTTGATAAATAAAAGAGGATTAACATGATGATTATTAATCAATAATAATATGACGATTTCATCATTAATTGGATAAAAGCATTTATATGATAAAACCTCAAGAAAATTATATTAAATCTAGATGTTCTTAAATTCTTAATGATGAGAAACTTGAAATCTTAATCTCTGATTAAATCTATCTGATTATAAATAGCAGAGAATATTGATTTTATGATATTGAATTTGCAATGATCTTAATTTCAAACATTGATCAAGAATCATCATTAATCACATAGATAAGAATTAAAACCATGAAATTCATGCTTTTCTATTCCTAAATCGATTGAAATTGAAATTCACCACCACCTCCTTTGGATTCGACCCCTTATTACACCACTAAGGGAGATAATAAATTTTATTGTATAAGTCCGGAAAAACCCTAAATAACGACATAAATCACGCTAATTTCTGACTTATCAAAGATCCACCGATCAAGATCGCTCCGCGTGCGTCACCATGATTGCGAACAATCGCAGCTGTCCGATGGAGATCCAGGCGATCGTGATCCACACGATCCTCATGGTCTGCACGATTCGCTGCCGTCCACGTGATGGAGATCAGACGCACCAGAAGGCTCCGCGCGTCGCCAAGATCACGAAGGATTGTGGCCGTCCGATGAAAAATCGGATGATCGCGTAGTGCCCCCAATCGCGAAAGGTTGCGATCGTTCGATGAAGATCCATGCTTCCTCGCTCTGCCACGTGTCACCCATCTAGCGGATCTTTTAAAGTGCATTTCACCACGCGCTTGATTGATGATCGCGTGGATGATAACATGCAATATTATCTTATCTTATATTACATAATAGAATAGGTTTGGCGAAGCTCTTTTTTCTTCCGTCTTTACCCCTCTATATACATACATTACTATTTCATAACTTAGTATGTCAGTTACTATGATATTTGTATGATAGGTTATATTAGTAATAACCGTCTCTCTCCCCGACTCTCGGCCTGCATTTCCGTCGGGAGGTACAGAAGAAAGAATAGAAAAAGAATTGAAAGAAGAAGGTAGGTTTCCGTTTCTCATTTTCGTTTTTTGTTTTCGTTTTTTGTTTTTGTTTTTCGTTTCTCTCTTTTTTTGAAGTTTTTCGTTTTCGTTTTCTCTCTTTCGTTTTTCATTTTTCCTCATTTCGATTTTCGTTTTCATTTTCGTTTTTCGTTTTCATTTTTCGTTTCTCCCTTTTTCCGGAGTTTTTCGTTTTCATTTTCTCTCTTTCGTTTTCGTTTTCGTTTTCGCTCAATCGAGCTCTCTCTCTCTCTCTCTCTTTCCGATTTTCGTTTTCTTTCTGATTTCTGATTTTCATTTTTCTTTTCTGATTCCTTTTCCTATTTTCGGAGTTTCTCATTTCATTTTTGTTTTTTTCATTTTGCGATTTTCCTATTTTCCGTTTTATTGATTTTCATTTCTCTGATTGATTTTCGTTTTTTATTTTTCTCCAAATCTTCTTTTTCGTAGAGAGCGACAGAACGATTTTCGTAGAGAGCGACGAACTGCAAATTACTTAGTAGGAGATATCGTATGGTGCCATGATTATCATCTCATGTTCCTCCCGGAATGCCTAAAAAAGTGCGATCCAAATATGAAGGTTGGATGGTTCCTCCACACTCCATTCCCCTCTTCTGAGATCTACGGAACGCTCCCTTCAAGATCTGAGTTGTTGAGATCTGTTCTTGCTGCCGATGTAGTTAATCATTCTGTATTAATTAGTATGTTCTTGCAGATTTCATACATATGATTACTCGAGGCACTTTGTCAGCGCGTGCACTCGAATTTCAGGGAAAATTAACTCGGGTTGCTGCTGTAAGAGTTTACTTTTTATCTATATTCATATCCAGTGTTTAATTTTTTTTTCAATTATTCCAGTTTCCAATCGGGATCGACTCAGATCGATTCACTCAGGCATTAGAGCTTCGACATGTGCAGAATCACATAAAAGATCTGAGGGAGAGATTCTCCGGGAGGAAGGTAGGACCAATATTTTATTAGAATTTAACTTCTAAATTGAAATGTAATTGTTTAAAACTCATTTCAGGTGATGCTGGGAGTTGACATGTTAGATATGATCAAGCGCATACCGCAGAAGATTTTAGCCTTCGAGAAGTTTCTGGAAGAAAATCCATTTTTCAAATAGCAGTGCCTACTAGAACAGATGTTCATTTCAGTCATTTTTCTTTATTACAATTACTGAATATTTGTAGATTTCTGTCATAGGCTGAGAGGCGGGAGAGAATGTACACATGACATGTGCGTAAAGGCGGAGAGAGATGAAAGAGGGGATGGGCCATCACTAGATCTATCTCACGCACGCTTACCTGCGTGGGAGTGGAATCAGACACTAAGATGCCAGCTAGAGAGAGAGAGTCAAGAAAATGGGTTACAAACTGTAGACGTGGATGTCTCTCTCCCTCTTCTCTCTCTTTGTTTGTCTTTAGCTTCTTCATCTCTCATTTCTGTGATGTCTCTCTCCCTCTTCTCTCTCTCTGTCTGTCTTTATCTTCCTCATTTCTCTCTCACTGTGATCTCTTTCTCTGTTTGTCTATTTAGTGCTAAGTTTTTTTTATCCCCCATTTCCGTGATCTCTCTCTCTCTACCTCTCTCTCAATACATCTTCTGATTCTTATATTATGTTTCATCCTTAATTTCAGGTTCCTGAATTTCCCTCGCTTCGACGAGACCTTCTCCAACTTTCCCTGAAGTAATCTCTCTTATTCCCTAATTTTTTACCTTTCAATCTTTCTCCAAAAAAAAATTCTGAAAGATATTGTTGTGTAATGTTCGTTCTTATTCCAGACTGGCAACTGACGGGTCATTTTTGTGCGTCGCTAAAACACATATACGATGGTCAAAAAAAATTTATAAAACTGAACTCACAAAGACAAGATAGAATAATCAAGTACTGGGTAAGTATCGGGTCGATCCACAGAGAGCAGGGTTGACTTTAATCGCAGAGTTGACTTGGTCAAACTTAGGTTTAAAAGGAGATTTAAATAAGAGAAAATAATATTTAAGATAGGGAAATGATATAAATAAGCTAAATAAGAAGTTTTAAGAATTTAAATCTCGGATTTGACAGAGAAAAGTCAAAAGTCAAAGTCAAAGCGTTGACTTTGACCAGCAGTAGGTATTCTGCAAAATCAGAGAATCAAACAGAGTCAGAAGATTACGAAAATTATATATTTGGAAACTAGAGAGAAAATGGAATTTATTGATATAAGTTTTGTAATTTTTGGATAAGAAATGGATTTACTATGAATTATTGAAAATCAATGATCAGAAAATCCCCGAAATGAACACCTCAGAGGAAATCTTCAAATTGAATGACCAAATGAAATCCAAATCTTGCAATTTATATGTCAATAGAAAGATAAGAACTAGAGGAATCCAACAAGACCAAAATTACCAAATTCTGATTTGCCAATTAAAAGTAATTGACCCCGAAAGTCAACGTTTGACTTCTGATGAAATATGAACAGTCCGTGGTCAAACGTTAAATTGAAGGGGCAAATGAACTCAGAATTTGATGAAATTGCTATCCACGGAAAGCTGATGAAAAGAGGAATCCAATGAAACCAAAATCAAGTGATTTGGAATTATAATCAGAGAGATATCCTATTTTCAAAATCAGCAACTTTTCGGATCGAAATTTGGGGAAAATGAAGAACACTATGAACTAATTTGCAAAATTAAACTTCTAAATCTAATAAAAACTCAAATTACCTCTTGATAATCGATCGAATCTCACTACTAACCCGATTGCCACGAGAATTAAGCTCCAATTTGCGCGAATTGGAGTGAATTTGCTCGGATCCTTTCTCACGGACTTTCGGAATTCAAGGGGAAAATTCGATGAAATCAAGGAGGAATTCGCGATCAATCCCGCTCCAATCCCTTCGGAATCGAGTCTAAACGCGGGGGAATCACGATGAACTTAAGATTTTCCTCGAAATTCGCTTAATTCCTTCACGAATCAATCAAAAGTTGAAGAACAAAAGAAGGGAATACATGCTTTTAAAGGGGAAATTGGGCTTGAAATCATGGGTAATGGAGCGAGTCGTGGAGCGGAATCCATGCATCGTGGCGGCGGTTTCATGACATGAAGACGTAGCTTCCGGATTGGCTTGGAATCAGCCTCAATTTTTGCTTCGATTTCGCTTCAATATGTCCGCGATTTTCGCCTCAAGAAGTCCCACGATCGGGCCACGATCGGGCCACGATCGGGCCTCGATCGAAGTCCTGGTAGGCCATCGATCATTCTCCGATCGCTTGGCAATGTGGTGACGCTGAAAGAAGGCCGATCGCGGCTCGATCGCGCCGCGATCGCGGTTCGATCGGGCCGCGATCGTGGAGTTCTTCCACAGGCCTTCCATGCCGTCCGATGAAGATCCTCCGATCCAGATCGCTCCACGTGCATCACCGGTTTGCGAACAATCGCAGCCATTTGATGAATCTGAAGTCTTTAGAGTCGATGCTGATCGGAAGGTTTTCGGGTTGCCACGTGGTGCGAGGTATGTCGTCCGATGGCGATCCAACTGACTCGATGCGACGCGCCGCCACCTATAAAAAAACATAGCTTAATTAAATCAACGTGTAACTGGTAATGCACGCGGTTTGCATTAAATGCCGCATTTAAGGCGCGCATTTAATGCATCGAAGGCGGCGCTTTGTCCTATTAGGCGGAAGAAAAGCCGCTCTTTCTTCTCATTGGGCCACGTCACCATCGACCGTTATTCCTGAAAAAGAGAGTCTTAAATGCCCTTTGTCTTATTAGGCGGCGAAAAAGCCTTCCTTTTTTTCTATTGGCCGCCGCCTCCTCGGCCGGCGTGCCTCGAGTTACGCGGAAGAGAGAAATTTGTCTTATTAGGCGCTCTTCTGATTGGTCGCCGCCTTGACTGCGACGTGGCCCGATTCTCCGCCGTTTGATCCGATCCAACATCCCTTGTGCGTCCACGTGGCCTGCAAAAGAAAGACCCGTGTGGGACATAGTCCCACACGGAAGAAAAAAAAATTCTTCGCTCCTATAAATTAGGGGGCGGTTAACGCATATTGCGTTACCGCCCCAAAAATCTAACCAGGGCCCACTAACCCGTGGGCCCTCCACATGCTAACCCCCCTGCCGCCACGTGGCGCCCCACACGGGCGCCCACGTGGACCGTACGCGTGGCCTCCTGCCACACGCGTCGGGCGCCACCTCGCGCCACGCGCGGGCCACACGCGCCTGCCACGTGGCCTCGGCGCCACGTCGTAACGGCGCGGTGGACCCGCGCGCCACGTCAGCCCATCGCCCTGGGCCCGGTCGCCACGTCGGCTCCGCTCGCCACGTCGGCCCGCAGGTAATTTCTCCCCCTTTTTCGCGATTTTTTTAATAAAAATACTTAAAAATTCAATTAAAAATCAAATAAAAAAATCGGAAAAAATCATATAAAACTTTAAAAATTCATATTTCTCAAAATACAACTCCTTTTTAATCCAAATTTTCTCCATTGGATCACAAATTCTTTTCTTTTTAATATCATGTCATTTAAAATATGTTTTCAAGAAAGAAATAAGGATGAATTAAAATTTCATTAAATAAGTTCTAATTAAACCTTATAAATCATAAATTCATCCTAAAATCATCCTTCCAAACATTTACTAAAGTCAAAACTCATTTAATCACTGAGATTAACTCCTGTTAATATAAACAAAAGATTAATCATATCTTAAGCATGAAATTATCTCTAATTTATGCATAAATATCAACTTTAGTGAAATGACATGCCAATGGAGAAAATTCCTAAAAAGTATGATAACATGCATCATATTCACATAAAATAAGCCTGAATATGAGTTAATTAGGGTAAGAATTCAGGTTATAAATGCATGTTATCAGCAACCCTCCTCGAGAAATTCAAAAAAGAGCTCAAAGATCCAGTGAGCAGGTAATCTTAATTTTTTTTAATGGTTTATCTCAATCCTTGATGTTCCTTAAGTTAACGAGGCAAATGATAGGTACAACTTTGGGTGGAGCCATGGAAGAGAGAGACTAGAGTTTGGAAAACTTGGTCCGAGTCTCACGCTAGATCTAATTGTGTGCATTCATTTCACTTATTATCCCAACAAATTTTGGTGGTATTTATCTTTCTGCTCCTGAGAAAAAGCATATTTTTATTAAATACATTCAAAGGGTCTTTCTAGGCTAATCTGATTTTTGATATTCCCACAACTGATTTGTCTCTCATTCATAGGTACGGGGGAATTGATTTTCATTAAATCGATATATTATTTTTAATTGAATTTTTATATTTTGTTTTTGGGTACTATTTTCTGATATCAATTTCTGATTTAGGTGAGATTTCTAAATCTCCGTCTGCTGAGAGACCTCGGATTTAGGCGTATTTGACCTCTCCGCGTCCGCTGCCTCCATTTGACCGTTGATCTCGGAGCTAACCTGCAAATTTAGGTGATTTTGAATGACACTCTCTTTCAGATCTGGTAGACACTAGAATTTGAATGATAGCTTATATACTTTAGCTTATATGCATTTGAATGATAGTGATATGATAGGTTACATTGGTAATATTGATAGGTTACATTGGAAATCTCCCCCCGACTCTCTCTTTTTTTTCGGCCTGCATTTCCGTTGGGAGGCATTTCCGTTCTCCATTGGAAGGTAGGTTTTCCGTTTCCACCTCTCTCTCTCTCTTTCCGATTTTTGTTTTCCTCATTCCTTTCTCTCTTTCCGATTTCCGTTTTCGTTTTTGTTTTTCTCACTTTCGTTTCTCATTTTCCTCATTCCTTTTCCGATTTCCGGAGATTTCTGATTTTTCGTTTTTCATTTTCGTTTTCGTTTTTGTTTATCTCACTTTCGTTTTTCATTTTCCTCATTCCTTTTTCATTTTCCTCATTCCTTTTTCAATTTCTGATTTCCAGAGATTTCTGATTTTCGTTTTTCATTTTCGTTTTCATTTTTGTTTTTCTTTCATTTTTAATTTTCCTCATTCCTTTTCCAATTTCCGATTTCCGGAGATTTCCGATTTTCGTTTTTCATTTTCGTTTTCGTTTTTGTTTTTCTCACTTTCGTTTTTCATTTTCCTCATTCCTTTTCCGATTTCCGATTTCCGGAGATTTCCGATTTTCGTTTTGCGTTTTGCGCCGTTTGAGAATTGGGAATTTCTTCAGAATTGGGAGATTTCCGATAGACTTGGGAAGCTGATCCCAAGTCGCCCTTCCCCTTCCCAGCTTTCTTAGGGAGCAAAACCTGATGAATGTTTCATCTCCCGATCTGTTTCAGATCGGGTAGATACTAGTCTTAACATGATAAAACATGATTATTCATGCAATTTAAGGCATAAAAAATTACATTTATGTGCATGTTATCATACTTTGAGTGCATTTCTATCATTCTATGCATATTTATGTTATAATCTCAAAATGCACTAAATTAGGGTTAATTATGATAAATTAAGGATAAATTATTTTATAACCCATCTTTACTTGAGATTATGAATGATTTTTAAAGTCAAATAATGAGAGAAATCATATTTATGAACATTCATTTAATTTTCTAAAGTTAAAATCTTTAAAAATGAATGTATTTTTGAAATATAAATTAAATCTCTTGTTATTTAAATATTTTGAATTTTTAGAATGATAGATAATTAAATTTCAGATCAAATGAAAGAAATTTGAATTAATTTGGAGTTGTATTTTAAAAGATATGATTTTTACAAATTTTAGGGATTTTTCTGAATTTTTCCTGATTTTTCCTGATTTTATTTTCTATTTTTAAATAAATAAAATAATATAAAAAAATAAAAATCAGGCGCGGGGCCCGCGCGGCGCCTACGTGGCATGCAAAGCCACGTGGCAGGGCCACGCGGACCCGCGCGGTGCCTACGTGACGCTTAATTATATATAGTATTATTATAATATAGTATAAGGGTCCCCCGTGTCTAAGGGGACAGAATTTCAAATATACGTTTATCGCGCATGTCATATAGAGGTAATGATTTATTTTTTTTACCGTGTGGGACTAATTCCCACACTCTACTTACCTTGCAGGTGACGTGGCGCGGCGATAGGCGTCGGATCAACGGCGCGCGTTGATCTCACGCGTTGATCGCGTGAGCATCGGCCCACGATCGATCAAATCAACACTTGCTTGATGGGCTAGTTATAACGGTCATGATCTATGCGACGTGGCAGCATCTCACGCGCCGATCGCGTGGACCCGTGGCGCACCGGAGATCAATCAAACATGTGCGTTTTTCCAGCAGTTATAACGGCCGAGATGCATCCACGCGGACCGCATCTCAGCCGTTAGATCGCGATCTAACGGGCACCGTTTCTAGGCGTTTTATAACGCCTCACACGTGGCCTAATCTGGAGCGTCCATCAACAATCTGACGGCCACGATTTATTCGTAACGTTTCACCTATTAAACGTTTAATCTGAACCGTCTATCAAGCCTAACGCATTGATCGGACGGTTTCGCCCAATTTGGGCTATAAATAGCCTTGTTCTTCGTCGTTTATACTCATTCTTGGGAGTTTTGATCTAATTGACCTATCTATTTGCATTCTCTCTTGAATCTCTCTCTTGTAATCACTTCTAGACAAGATTCCGCGTCCACGGAGTGCTTATAAGAGAGATTTCGTCGATCGTGCGAGGAGAATTGGTCTCTTGAATCGATCCGGCGATTAATTGGATCGATTCAAGCGTTATTTCGGGTTAGAAATCATCTTTTCCCTCTTATCTATCGTCATGTAGCATCAATTTTAGGATTAGGACTTTAATTTAAGTTTAATTTCATTTTAATTTCTGTTTATGTTCATCGCGATTCCGAAAATTTCTCTCCACTTCCATCTTTGATTTCTCCGTGATTACTCATCCAAATCGAGCGATTTTTGATTCCACGGATAGATCTTTGAGTTATCTTTCTAAAACCACCATTTTCCCTAATTTCTCACCTCAATTCTTCGTCCAATTTGACCAAATTCCAAAAGATATCTCGAAAATACCTAAATTCCCTGTGGATTCGACCCGTATTTACCATTATACCCCTCAATTCTCTCTTTATTGCCCAAATTGGTAAGTTCGGTATTATTTTTGACATGAGACCGTGTGAAATCGACGACCTCGCGGTCTCGTCTCGTCAGTGGACTCGGGTCCACACGATCTCCACCATCTTGATGAGATCTGACGCCTGTCGCGCGTCCATGTCACCTGCAAAACAGAGACCGTGTGGGAACATAGTCCCACACGGAAGAAAAAAAAAGATTCTACGCCTATAAATTAGGGGGTGGTTTTACACTTATGCGTTACCGCCCCTAAATACTAACTAGGGCTCCACTATACCTGTGGGCCCTCCACCTACCTGCTTGCCACGTGGCGCCCCACATGGGCGCCCGCGTGGACCGCTTGATCGCATGGCTTCCTGCCATGTGGCCGCGCAACTATGTGCCTCCTGCGCCTCGTACCGGCCACCCGGGCTCTGCCACGTGGCCTCAGTGCCGCGTCGCACCCCGAGGAGGTCCCGCGCACCACGTCAGCTGCCGCCTGGGCCTACTCGCCACGTCAGCCTGCAGGTAATAACTCCTTTTTTTGATTTTTTTAATAGAAAATACCTCTAAAAATCAAATTAAATTTGGTAAAAGGGCATAAAACTTCAGAAAATCATAAATTAAAATATACAACTCCTTTTTAATCCAAATTTTCTCCATTGGATCACAAATTCTTTTCTTTTTAATATCATGTCATTTAAAATATATTTAGAAAGAAGAAATCAAGATGACTTATAATTTACTTAAATCATTTCTCATTAAACATTTTTAATCATAAATTCTTCCTAAAATCATCCTTCCAAACATTTACTAAAGTCAAAACTCATTCCATAACAGAGATTAACTTCTATTAATTTAAATAAAATATTAATCATCTATTAAGCATGCAATTATCCCTAATTTATGCATAAATATCAACTTTAGTGAAATGAAATGTCAATGGAGAAAATTCTTAAAAAGTATGATAACATGCATCATATTCACATAAAATAAGCATGAATATGAGTTAATTAGGATAAGAATTCAAGTTATAAATGCATGTTATCAGTATGTCATTTCACTAAAGTCTATATTTATGCATAATTTAGGGTTGATTATGAGCTTTCTTGATGATTAATCCTCTTGCAAGATTAAATTAA
Source organism: Lemna minuta (assembly GCA_024174645.1). NCBI lineage: Eukaryota > Viridiplantae > Streptophyta > Magnoliopsida > Alismatales > Araceae > Lemna > Lemna minuta. Next base: position 453,683 of record CM044120.1, on the reverse strand, counting down.
TACGAATTAAAGATTTTCCCTGATGTACTTTGACTTTAGAGGATAATTTAAGGAATTAATTCCAAGGAAATAATGATTTGATGATTTTTAATGAAAGAATTGATACTATTTTCTATCTATCCCAATTTCTTGTTTTTCAATTATATTTTAGAGGGCATGATATTAAAAAGGAATAAATTTTTGATACAATGGAGAAAAATTGAGATTAAAAGGAGTTGTATTTTTAAAGTTATTAATTTCTGAAATTTCTACCCTTTTTCAGATTTTTATTTGATTTTTTTCAAGTGTATTTGGTGATTAAAAAATTGAAAAAGGGGGTTTTTATTCCACAGACCTCACGAAGCGGACATGGTGCATGGAGCTGACATGGCGCAGAGCTGACGTGGCACGCAGTACCCTCGCGGATGCGACGCGACACGCAAGGTGATGTAGCAGGGCCGCGCGAGCCCACGTGAGGCGCAGGTGGCACGGACACGTGGTGGGACGCCATGTGGGTCCACACGGACGCCCGAGTGGTGCCACGTGGCAAAGGGGATGGCAGGTGAAGGGCCCACGAGTTAGTGGGCCCTGGTTAGAGTATTGGGGCGGTAACGCAATAGCGTTAAAGCGCCCCCCTATTTAACTGCACGATTTCGCTTTTTTCTTCTGTGTGGGACTATGTTCCCGCACGTTTATATTATGCAGGTGACCTGGCGGCTGATAACATGCAATTATAACTTGAATTCTTACCCTAATTAACTCATATTCATGCTTATTTTATGTGAATATGATGCATGTTATCATACTTTTTAGGAATTTTCTCCATTGGCATGTCATTTCACTAAAGTTGATATTTATGCATAAATTAGAGATAATTCCATGCTTAATAGATGATTAATCTTTTGTTTAAATTAATAGGAGTTAATCTCTATTATTAAATGATTATTGACTTTAGGAAATGTTAGAAAGATAATTTCAAGATGAATTTATGATTTAAAGTGTTTAATGAAAAAAATGATTTAAGTAAATTGTAAATCATCTTGATTTCTTCTTTCTAAATATATTTTAAATGGCATAATATTAAAAAGGAAAGAATTTATGATCCAATGGAGAAATTTTCAATTAAAAAGGAGTTGTATATTTTAAATTATGAATTTCGAAGTTTTTAAGCCTCTCTTCTCAATTTTATTTGATTTTAAAATTGAATTTTTCTATTAAAAAATCGAAAAAAGGGGGTAGGCTTACCTCGGAGCTGACGTGGCGAGCTTGGCGCCCGTCTCCTATATTTCTTCCGTGTGGGACTATGTTCCACACGGTTTCATATTTTGCAGGTGACGTGGCGGCTTGGCGGGCGTCGGATCGGATCAGAGCGGCGGAGATTGCGTGGACCCGAGTCCACGCGATCACTGATCACAACACGTGCTTAAAATATATCTTAAGTGAAATGATCGCAGGGCTTATCTTCAGCCACGTGGACGCGTCGTGAGCGTTCGATCCTCATCAACTGAAGATCGCGCGATCGCGATCTAACGGTCTCCAGTGAAGCCGCGTGGAACTCTCTGGCGCGTCGGATTTTCATCCCGATCAGAGCTTCGTCGGACGGCTTACCTGACGCCAGGTGGAGGCTCGTGAGCGCCGGATCTTCATCGCAATAATCGCTGATCGGACGGCTACAACGAATCGTGGAAGAACCCACGATCGCGGTCCGATCGAGCCGTGATCGCGGCGCGATTGTGGCGCGATCGAGCCGCAATCACACTCCATTTGTTGTGGAATCGATTCCACGATTGTCGAGCAGCACTTTCGAAGAATCTGGAGCACGATCGACGCTCGATCGTGGTCGATCGTGGTCGATCGCACGAAGAACGTGGCCGATTTTGAAGCTTTCTTTCGAAGCGAAATTCAAGCCTATTCGCCGCGGATTTGAAGCCACGACCCATGCCCAAGGAAGCGCCTCCATGACGCTTGAAAACCGCCCCCACGAACGCGTCAATTGCCCATGATCCTCGGGCCAATTTCCCTCTTTAAAAGCATGTATTTTCCTTCTTTGTTCTGGAACTTTTGATCGATTCGTGAAGGAATTTCGAGGAAGATCTTTTGTTCATCGTGATTCCCCCGCGTTTAGACTCGATTCCGAAGGGATTGGAGTGGGATTGATCACAAATTCCTCCTTGATTTCATCGAATTTTCCCCTTGAATTCCGAAAGTCCGTGAGAAAGGATCCGAGCAAATTTACTCCAATTCGCGCAAATTAGAGCTTAATTCTCGTGGTAACCGGGTTAGTAGTGAGATTCGATCGATTATCAAGAGAACACCTACTGCTGGTCAAAGTCAACACTTTGACTTTGACTTTTGACTTTTCTCTGTCAAATCCGAGATTTCAATTCTTAAATCTCTTTATCTATCTTATTTATATCATTCCCATATCTTACATCTTATTTTCTCTCATTTAAAACCCCTTTTAAACCTAAGTTTGACCAAGTCAACTCTGCGATTAAAGTCAACCGTGCTCTCTGTGGATCGACCCGATACTTACCCAATACTTGATTATTCTATCTTGTCTTTGTGAGTTCGGATTTATAAATTTTGTTTGACCATCGTCTTTGTGTTTAACGACGCACGAAAATGACACG